>JAPYYQ010002632.1:0-24267 GCA_030522585.1 Anagyrus pseudococci
CACAATATTCTTAACAATACAAAAATTTTAGCAAGTGACACATGCAATTTTCAGTTTTTCTCACTTTATAATGCTTGTAAGCTTATAATATATTATATTCAGGACTCGTATAATGTACAGACACATAGTTTACAATAATATACTTACGTACAAACAAACAAAAAAATTTCTGTGAGATACAATAATTAAATATTTGCAGCAATAATCAGGAACGCGTAAGCTTAAAACTTCCGTGGATTTGCCCATATACGAGAAATTTTAAACGCGTTTTTCACAAAACAACATTTTTCAAATTGGCGATCATTAATTACTCGAAAACTAATTGTCCGATTTAGCTGAAATTTTCAGGGTTTCTTCTTTAACTGGAAACCAAATGTTTCGGAATTTTATACAGCAAAATTGAATTGTTAACGCAAAAATATTTGAAAAGATTAATGATTTTTACAAAAACTGCTACAAACCGCTGAATTTTGTTGTTGTAATTTTTTAGGTTTACCGACAAATTACATGTATATTTAAATCACACTTTTTCTGGGCTGTTAAAGATAAAAAACACAATGTCTAGAATGGTCGCAGATTTTTTTTTATCTCGTCCTCACGCCAGTGTTTAGTGTATAAAAATTGGAAAAAGAAATTCCACGTGTCTCATTTATGTCGAAGTACAAAGTTTTATAATAATTGCAATAAAACTTCTTTATGAAAAAAAAAAATGTTTTGCAGAATTTTTGCCTTTATATTGACTCTCTTAAATTAACCTATACTAATGTTTTTAATTTATTATTATACTATCTAACGTCATTGTACAGTAAAGTCAATCTTAAAGTATCTTAAAGTAAATCCGTATTCGCGATATCTATACAAATAATAAAAGCTTGTCGTTTGAGCCCTAACTTGTTTTCTCGATCGATTCACACAGAACTAACCGATTTTCAATGATTTAGGCAGCTGCTGCACGTTATCGGACTCCCAGCCCTATGCTACATCGCCTTATGCATGCAGGACCCAAAAAATGTTCAGCGGTAAGTAGAACCTTTGAATAAGACTAATAGCCTAAAAACACTAAAAAAGGCAATCGAAATTACCATAAATCGATAGTGTACCAGATTTTATTTTCGCTCAATATAGTAGTGTATTTACGTACTTGTTTATGCATATCAAGATATCATTCGGGCGGCATTTTAAGGATAAATAGTTACCTTTGATTCCTTTTGTAATAATTGACTAAATAGTAGTACTAGAATGTTACTTTTTAGGTAAATATATTACTACTTTGACCCCCTGCCCCTCCCACACGACAAAGCAAGTCTGGTTAACTCTCAAATTATGGCGAGTCATTTTGGTTCACATCCTGGAGTATAACAAGAAATGTTTGCCGCTCGGGGGTAATCGGATACGTGTACATCGTGTGCAGCCGAGCGTATCGCGTGCGTGTAGAATTGTATACATGTATATATTTCTCTCTCGAGCTGCTGCTGCTGCTGGCAAACCTGACCTCGTGACAACGACGTTCGGCCGCGTGCACGTGCGCACGTATACACGCGCGTCTCGAGATCTCGGGCGCGAGATTCTTCGAGTTGACACGGCCACGTTGAACAACGTTGATTTGTCAGGCGCTTGGATTTGACGCATGTGGGTCGAGATAATAATGTTCGATCTGTGGAAATCGGTTAATTGACAACCACGAGTTGTTGTTGTTTTATAATTTTAAATAACTCGTACGAAGGGAGGATTTATGAATTCGTTGTTTTCTTTATTTTTTATAGTTTAATGGTTTTTTAAAGGGTTTGAAGAACGGTCGAACGATATTCGTACGCTCGGTTGGTGGTGGATGTCATTGAATGGCTTAGATGCGACAAAGTTGAATGTATGGTAAATATTCATGATGACTGTTCATTATCATGTAAACGAGTGAGACTACCGCATGTATATGAATGTTGGAAACAATTTTGACGAGGCTTCGTTGATTTAACGAGCGATGGGTTATTGAATTATTATTACCGTTTGCCTGATTAGCAATACTTATGATAAACTATGTTAAGATGTCATTATTGGATTTTACTGTTGCAGAGGGGTTTTTGCAATATCTCTATGTTACCTAGCGTGTGTACACTGTCATCGGCAAATATACGACTATGGTTCTTATACACTTGATGTTACCGGTAAGTAACGTGTTTCTTTTTATAAATATATATATTTCATTCGCAATTAAAGCTGTAAAAATTCAAGTCGAAAACACATGCAGATGTAACTTATTAAATTAGACCGATAATTTGCCCGATAAGTTTTTCTTTCTTTTACATTTAAATTTTTCAAGAAATTGAAAAGAACCATAAAATTAATAATGCCATAAATCGACAGGTCCGTTGATGGTAATAACTCAAAAAGTGACGAGTCTAGCGCTTGCCGTTCACGATGGGATGTCACGCAAGGAAGAAGAACTGTCGCCTAAGCAGCGTTATTATGCAGTCCCGTAAGTAATTTTATGCACAAAAGAATGCGTTATTAACGTTCGTATTAACAAAAACTGTGATATTTACATTTTTCAACTGTTAATTTTTCATTTTTCAGACGAAAGCCGACTGCTCTTGAATTTTTCAGTTACGTCTTCCACTTTCAGACAATGATGGCTGGGCCTATTATTTATTATCGAGATTACATCGACTTTGTTACCGGACGGTTTCAACAACAGAGAATGTGTTTGAAGGTGACAGAAATCATCTATAGTTTCGTTTTATATGTCAATAATAAACACGATAAAATATTCTTTTCAAGCTCAAAATTTACTTTAATAATCATGAGCGCAAACAGTTTCTCTTAGGATTTCTTAATTTATTCGAATTTATTTTGCTTCTTTTTGCTTGAATGGAGATCGCAAGATAAATGAATGTTTGTGCTTGCCAAGAAAATTTTGGCACACGTGAGATTCAATATTATTATTTTTTTTTTTTTTAATCAATTCATACATATATGTAAAGTGGATGAAAGTACCGTTAAAAGATTTCCGTTTGTAAACAGGTTTCTCTCTTAACAAAATTAAACCTGTTGAATGTCTTTTAAAAGTAGATATTTTTTAATTATTCTTTGAAATCTTTAATTTTGTTGCTTATTCTAATCTAAATTGACTAATAATATGACTTCCATCAAGTAAACAATCTTAAAAATTAATAAATATTCATTTAAATTTAATTTTAGGATGAAATGTAATTTTTAAAGAAATCATTTTTGTTGTTTGTTAAAGGGATTGCAAGACGAGAATAAGGAAGTACATACATACGAATTATCGTTAAAGCCTTCGCCCAAGAAAATCGTTGCAAAAAAACTTATGGAGAGCTTAGTGTGTGCATTTATTTTTGTAGCTCTGCAACCCATGTATCCTATCGAGAGAGTCAAAGGTAAGATTTTTCAAATCTATCCTATTTGACTACCTTCGTTTCGTCACGTTCGCTTAGCTGATTAACATAATTATTTCACCTTGATATTTCCATTACAGAAGAAGAATTTCTCAATAACACTACCATGGTGTATAAATACTGGTACCTATCAATCTCGACCATGTTGGTTCGTTTTAAATACTACCATGCCTGGATTTTCGCTGATGCAATTTGCAATAATTCCGGCATGGGGTACAATGGTGTTGACGAGCGAGGTCAGCACCGCTGGGACCTTGTCACGAACGTTGACGTTTTCAAGTTCGAGGTGATTATTCTTTTTGTTATTATTGTTTAGATTTTTTTACTTTGATTAGGCTTGTATTTTGTTTACTATTATCATGATACATGGCTACACTGTGTGAAATAAATGTGGCTTGAAAAATTACTTAGGAACGTTATTAAAGTTTTATAAGGTTGCGGTTTTGACTCATTTGCATAAATTACCGTGGAATATTCACGGACAATAGATACGTAACACTATGGACAACAATGACAGTTTGATTTTTTTCGATCATTGTCAAAGTTGCAAAAGATTTTCTTATGTAATAAAGATCATTCTCAGTCAACACATTTATATTACAGACACAAATATGTATAAATAAATATTTACTGCAACGATTAAAATATTTCAACGCCTAAATTTTGACGCTGCATTTACTACATTTTTTTTTCTTAATAAACATTAACGCTATTTGTAACTTGGAATATAAATAATACCGTCACATAAAATTATACTAAAGTGGAAAACATTTACAGTATATTTAGATTACCTTATCAGTATCCAGACGTTAAATGTATACAAATGACATAACTCTTATCATAATACAACATTAAACAACTGTGAATCCAAATAAGTAAGAAACTGATCTTTAGCATAAAAAATTAAATCTTGTGACTAAAAATGAAGTATATTTTTTATACGTTTTGCATTTTAAAAAAAAAAACAAAATTTATAAATTTAGTGAATCCTCATCAAAGTTAAAGAAATTGTAAACAAGCATCAATATAAATACTGAAATAAACAGTCAAAAACATCAATATTGACGTTTTGTTATGTTCGGAACTACTTATCGTCGATCCAATATTAAAATTCTTCCGATAGCACGTAAAAAATTTGCAGAAACAATTCGCACGATTATAAGACATGTCGTTACAAAGTAAACATTATGTGCCGACCTCGATTAATCAAAGTATTAAGTGTTTTTTTAGATCGTTCCTCATTATATGCGTTACATTCAATGATTCATTGAACGATACAAGCGCTAAAATTAGCTGGTATGTACGTGCCTAATAGCATGTTAACATCACTATTGTTAAACGGGAAGCTGGAACTTTTCGGTACGTGACCCGACGGCATATCAAATATTTGAACGTAGCCAGATGTGAATAAAAAAAGGTGCCTCGAGCATACAATTGCACGTGTCATTGAGCACGAGAGAAAATCATTTTTGTCAAAATTTAGCCAGGCATTTTTATAAACACGCGAGAATTAACGTGGCTCTCCTGATTATGTAATCGTTATTAATCGGCCTTTGCAAAGCTTGTTTTGCCGATTTTTTTGTAATCAATGACTCATTTTTTGTTTCAGACTGCACTGAGCTTACGGGATAGTATAGAGTCGTGGAATAAGGGCACCAATCTCTGGCTTCGGATGATGGTATATGACAGAATCAAGAAGCACAGAATCCTTTACACGTACCTGCTCTCAGCTTTTTGGCATGGTTTCTATCCGGGTTATTATCTTACCTTTGCAAACGGAGCCTTATTTACAAACGCTTCGCGATACGTGAGTCACCCAACTTTTTAAGTTTTTTTTTACAAGAGCAGAAAGTCACGTGACATGTTTTGTTTCTTACAGGTTCGCCGACATATAAGGCCCTACTTCCTCACCTCGAAAACGAAGAAAGTATTTTATGATGCGATAACCATGCTAACGACGCGTATTGTACTGGCGTATGTGACGTTCAGCTTTATTCTCCTCGAGTTTAAACCGAGCCTTGTTTTGTACCTGTAAGTTTCTGTTTTTTTTCTCTTTATTTACTTCTTATTAGCAACGCCTTTATCTTAAATATCAAAAGTTATGGTAATTTTCGATGGGAAAAAACATGAATATTATCGGCTACAAGGTTGACGAGAAAATTGACACAGATGTATTTGTTTGTTTTGATTGTGAGGGTCAAGTAAATGATAAAAACGTGCGATACGCCTTAGTTAGGATGCCGACACGTGAATCGTCACGTAGGCATGATGGCTAAAAGTAACTTTGAACACAGAAGGCAATTTCAAATGCAATTAATTTCTGAATTTGCTCGGTTTACTGTAATTACGTTAAATGTAGGCCACACTCGTTCGCAGCTAAATATAACTTGTAGTGTTTTGTTAATTTTTGAAAAAAAAAACATTTTTTTACAATGTTTGAACGGGTATTAGATATAGGTTTCCCACAAAAAAGATAAGTGGCAACTGTAAACATCCCGTGGCTGCATATGCGGTTAAACTCGAGACTTTTCTCCTATCAATTCTCGTACACATTGAGTTAATTAAAAAAGAAAAGCAAAAAAAATTCCATCATCTCTCTCTCTCTCTCTCTCTTCTTCTACGAGTGACCTAATTACGAAAAAAAGTTTCTAAAATACATTGCCTCTCCTAAAGTTAGCCTCGATTAAAAGCCGATAAGCACAGACAAGCGCCGCCTTTTTTGACTTATCAAATCGACGCAATAACCTGCTCGAACACTTTGACTATACAAGTGAGAGAGGGGGAAGAAAGAAAGACAGCTATGGTCGCACGAGACGGTGAACACGCGCGTGCAGCTGCGGAGCAAGTGCGGCGTCGGGACCGGTGCGGCTGCGGCGTGTTGTTGTTTTCGTCTTCGTTATCGTCATCCATCACCAGACGTCGCGTCGATCGTTCCAAGGGGCAAGGGGAGAAGAGGTCGAGTGCGGCAGGCCGGCAGCTTGGGGAGAAGAGGGGAAGCGCAGCAACAGCAGCGGCACGTCTCTCGCGTATAAAGCGGAGTCGCGGCGGGCAGTATACTCCAGAGTGTTGCATAGAATCGAGAGACAGAGAGAAAGAGCGTGCGCGCGTGCTCCGCTGTTCGAACAAAGCCTTCTCGCGACGAACCAAAACATTGCCATCGAGGAGCATTAGCCCGCTGCTAAATTATGTGTATCGCGTTTGTGAGACCGGTAGAGCAATCTTCACCGATCTCCTGGCGTGATATCTCGGCCGAACGATCGTTTGTCATTGTTCCAAGCCGTTAACCAAAGTTATATTGTTTATATAAAAAAGATAAGAAGACATTGACCAGTGCAGTATTATTAATCGCGCAGTTGTAGCGTTTGTGCAACGAGCGAGCCAACCAAAGTCTGACAACGCTATAGTGAAAGTCTGAGAGAAAGAGAGATAGAGGTAGGTTTTTACGGGGAGGATGATTTCTCTTTACAACGGCTTCTGCTTGTGTGTGTACAAAGCCAGCGGCCTCGAGCTACTTTTTTCTTCTTCTTTATAATCCAACGTCGCGTTTGACATGTTACAACAATGGGTAAACAAGACGATGTACGCATATTACGTGCTTTGGGCCGCTGTAAGCAGAGCATAAGCGCGTGCTTACAGCAGCCCGCATACATCGCGCGTGCATCGCCGGCTCGGCAAACAACGTTGCATTGCATGCTACGCGGCCTCGGCTGATATATCCAACAGAGAGAAACAGCGCCTCGCGCGGCCCCGTAACGCTTACTTGCCTTTCCTCACGTACGCGCTCTCTCCTCGCTCGCGCAGCCTTTTCCGTCTCTATCCTTGACTCTCCCACCATACCATCCGAGACTCCAATACCTTTTTTTATTTTCTTTTTTGGCCTTTCTCTCTCTCTCTCTCTCTCTCTCTGCCTTTCGAAACCTGTTTTTTACACTGCTTGCTTTTTCCCTACATTCGCTTCCTCCTATCTCTTTTTTTTTTTAAAAAAAAAAAAAACCAACCGCCGCGGGGGGCCGCGCGCATATCTCCCTGAGCCGACACACTCCAGCGCGAGTGAGCGTAGCTATAATTATATCTCCCTGAGTAAACACACGTGCACACGCACTCACACAAGGGAAGATTATTATAGCGAGTCGGCTCCAGCGAGGGTCGACCGGTTATTCAAATGCATAGCCGAGCATATACGCTGTAAACACAATCTCTATAACATATAGCGCTCTCAGACTTGTATATCCTTGCGATCTCGATATCGCATAATCAAAACAGCCACGTTCGACTCAACTCCCCCCCCCTTGACGCGAGTCGTTCTACTTTCTAAAAAAATCCACACTTGCCGCTCTCGGCTGCCTGAGCTGATCCAAATGGCTCTAACAACGTGTGTGACGTTTTTTGTTTCAGGAAAATGTACCTCGCACCGCATTTATTCGGTCTGTCGGCGATCCTGGTGCTGCCGATGTTCCCGCGCGCCCGGGAGGCTGGCGGGCACAAGCCAATGCTGGCCAGGCACGACAAGCACACCTCGACCGAGCTGAAGGCCCACGGGGCCGAGGGCCACGGCAGCTCGGCGGCCAGCAGTAACGGCCACGCGCACAAGGACAAATGAGCCGGGGCCAAGTGAGCACGCTGGCTGGCGCCGACGAGGGCGCGAGCCCGCGGCCGAGACAATGACGACGATGACGACGGCGACAAAGACGACAACGAGGCCGTAAGACCCGCGTCGGCCGGGAGGCGCCACGTCAAATTCTTCGTAGCTCACGTCCCTTAGCCTGGCCCTGGTCTAGTGAACGGCACGAGGAGGAGAAGGCTCTGCCGGAGGCTTCCTCTAAAAGACGAGCTCTTCCAGCTACGGCTGGTCCAACCAGCTGCTCCCTCTTCTCCTACGCTGCTCTTCCCCTATCTCCTTCCCGTTTTTTGTAAGGAATATTTTTTTAACGACAACTGGCGTGTCCATGAAGAACGTGGGGACGTACAGGCAGACCAGAAATATATATACACACGCTAAAAGCGCAACAGTTTGCTTCACACTTTCGAGCTTTATTCTGTACTCAAGATATTCTTCTGCGAGCGCACGATAACATGCATATACCCATCATATCGTTGGTTGTCGCTTTGTCTTTATCTTTTATACGTATGTTCGATGAGCGTGATAGTTGAGCGATTATTGTGATTATGCGAGGCTGTTGCATGTATGTTTGCGTTTTGTTCGTTGATTCGCGGGTGAATGGTCGGCAATTGGGTAATTACACAAAGAGACTTCTCGTTGTGGAGTTTTTCGAATTTTCGCTGATTCAAAATCGCATTCTCTATACCGGGTATGCTAGTTATAAACTTATGCATAATGTTTTTCTACGCAAATCGGTTGCCTTACTACTTGCAATAGAGTTACCATTATTTACTCTATACTCATTAATCGTGCATTTGAGTGATACTGTATGCTGTGTTATTACCCAATTAGAACTTCTTTTTTATTACGTCACAGTTGATGGTGGCGATACACCTTTCTTCATTGTATATTGGTTAAAAAAAGAAACAAGATACGTCTTCGCAAACATTTTCCGTGAAACCATTATGTGCGCCAGATCGCAAAATTTCGAGTTTGTTGCGAGTATTGTAACGGTCAAAGTTATAATGCCCTATACAATGCGCACAACGGCTCAAGTATATTTTTCAGAGAGATATATATATACATATATACATAAATGAAAATGAAAAGTGAGAAAAAAGACAAAAAATATTTATTATTATATACATAAGATTGTACGTAACGCGAGAACGTGCAAATTTGTATTATGAACGTATGTGTACGTATGTATGCGCTTATGCATACGTACATGCATATGACATTGTAACATGTGTATGTAAAACTGCGAGAGAATGTAAGATAAGCAAGAGAATGTAAAAGATTTTTCAACGATATTTGAGAGGCCAAAATAATTTTATCAACGTACCAATTACTACTCGTTCTTCATTTCTGCGGACTCGGATAATTTTAACGACGAAATTTACTCTTAAGTTTGTATTTGAAATCTTTGAAAAATTTTGTAGCTGTCGATATTTGATTTGACTGCCTTTCTACTTTATGCATAAAATTATCAGGTACCATGTTCCACACGGAAAAATACTTAAAATAGATGTAACGAAATTTTTCAGAGTAAACGAAAGCAAAACTTTTATAAATTTAACTATTTATCTTTGTAATATTTACAAAGACAGCTTTCACAAGTGTACACATAAAAAGTATAAAAAAAAAAGAAATCCATGAAAATCAATAAAAAAAAGTATTGTAATTAATCACATTCACATTGTATTATTATCAATCCTTGGTCATAAAACATAAAAGATCGACCCTATAATAAACTTTAAGATGTTACCTACATCAAAAAGCTAAGTTTTCATTAGGAGCATTTCATATTCAAAATACATTTTTCTATTTAAACGTACTTATAATTTTATCTAATTCTTCACTAAACAGTACTAAATAAAATTTTAGTATACAATGAAACATAAAATGGCCAGGTATTGGTAGACCGATTGGCTGTAAGATAAAATTTTTGCAAATATTTCATGAGTCTTACATAAGTATGTGTCTCTGCATACCGACATATGAATAATAATTATAACAAAATCAAGCTTTCATAATCCTATCGTTGATCTTAAAAAATTTGTCTTTGACAAGCAAACAGAAGTCTCTGTCAGTACATCTAATAGATGTGATAAGAGTACTGTTAACAAACGCTTATTCTTTGCGGGGGAAACACAAGTATGAGAAGTTGGTGAGAATAAATGCTACTGAACATACGAACGATACGTCAACTTAGCTTTAATATATTGAAATACAGAAGACGCTCGATTTGAGTATATTTTCCGACAATTTACGATAAGAAGAAACGAGCGCGTATCAGAAAAGCAGCTATAATTAGAAAGGGCGATTATTGTATATTCCTTCGCGATTCGCGATCCGAATAAATAAGTATTCATCACTTGAACAAAGTTCTTCACAATATAAAATAGCGTTTGTATAAGAGACGATTATATCGACATTACTACATTTTTTATATATGTAACTTTATCAACACATGCGTAAGGCCGCAAGAACCGCTCCCTCTGCAACTAGTCACGTATACGAGCAAGCTAAGATATGTAATGAATGAAATCTGCAACGTTGAAAGTAAGCCGTCAAAGAGATGATGTTTGTTTTCAATAAACTGATTATAAATAGGCTTGAATGGAATTTCAAATAATTTTGTTTTCAAAAACAATGAGATTTATAATAAAGGACTCGAAGAAGTTCAGTACCAGTCGAATTTAAATGACACATTGATTTTGATATTCCTGTTGAACTTTATTATTAATTTTTCTCAAGCCATTCGGTTGTCAACCTATCATTTCAAGTTGTACATTTGCTTGAATAAATTCCTACGAGTATATGCCTTAAATATTTCGAAATACATGTTTGTATAAAAATAGTATAGCTACATTTTGATTTGATCCTACAAATAACCACAATTTTGTCAAACAAAAAATTTGCTTTTATTAAAAGTCTGTACGATTCTTCATCAACGCAGTGAGCGTTTGATTTTTCAACGCACCTTTACATCGTTTCTTTTTTCAATTGTTCGTCTACTCTTCTTGTTTACTTGAATTTTCTTTGAATGGAGCGACAATATCAAATGAACGTTTGCCAAGGAAACGTTGACATTTCCCAAATTTTATGGAGTTTCACTTATTACGTTCTTGCTGTCCGGATCGTTCCAAGATTGAACTTTACTCGAACCCCAGAATAGAAAAACAATGCCTCCAATAACCCAATAGATTATTGCCAGCCACGAGCGTGTAATCTAAAAAAAATTCATTCCATCCAATTTTTATAGACATTAGCCATTATAATCGATATTGAAAATATAGTAAAAAAACGAAGTAGAGAACTTACCAGATCTGTATGAATTGCATAAGTCTCGAGCAATGTGCAAGCGATTGCCACGGTGTTGGTGATGCCCATAATCAGGCCAGCAAAGTTTGGACTAAGATCTATATGATTGACATAATGCCCGGCGTAGACGAATATGCAGCTTAAAATAATAATCGTGTATAGAGATACATAAAGTACAGAATCGTAATTTTGGACGTTCAAAAGTATTGCGAGCGCCAAAGCCGGCATCAACTGCCCTATGGTGTTGCATAATTTTCTGTAACACTGGAGACTCGCGCCTTCCGGACCAATCAGCTTCTCGAAGCTTACAAAAAAGTTTATCAGTCCGAAAAATACCAACGGTATCCAGAATAAACCCTACATCATAGGTCAATAAAACAATAATTATTTTTCACCCGAATTATATTACGAGAGAGCGAGCGCGAGAGAGAATGCGATAAATGGTAGCGTAAAAGTAAACTTACAAGACGACTGGAACCATCCAAGATAGTGTAAAAGGTCAAGTTAAAATTCGCAATTGTCTGCATAGCTAAAGTCTGGCAGGTTTGCGTTATTATGAGGGCCCAAACTGGGCACGAGAAGAGGATCGACGTCCAAGGCACAGAGATCCGCTGTAATAAATAGTATAGAAAGAGTTTGAGTCTATCAAAGCGTGAACAACACTCATTTGGAAGAAGGATCGTTTTACCTTGCTTGTTTGGACCATACCAAGGCTGGATTGGATGTAGAGTCGCTCGTCGCTCGAAATGAGGGGATCCTCGGCGGGCGAGTCGCTGGCGAGGAAGACCCAGACGAGCGTCCAGATAACGGTGACGACCGGCCAAACGTACGAGCCGAGGGAATCGTCGAACATGAGGGCCATGGTTATGGCGTCGCATACTAGTACGGAGACGCCGATGAGGCTGGCGGCCCGGCCGCGCTGCGTCTGAGGCAGCCACCTTGCCAGGAGAGTGTGCAGGCAGCCTGGCACGGCACCTTGGAGCAAGCCCGTTAGTAAGTAGTAGCCGTAGACGAGGTAATAGCTTTTGCTCGCCGCGGCCAAGGGAATGGCAAGGGAGGCAAGCCCGGAGAAGCCGATCGCTACGGCAAGTACCTTTGACGCGCTCCAGCGCTGGGCCAACAGGGCTCCCGGTATCTGCGTCACCAGGTAGCCCCAGTAGAATCTCTCCACGATAAATGATCGTTCAAACCAGAACCATTTCGTCTGCAATAAACGAGAGCGGCTTACGGAACTTTTTGCTTTTCGACAAACTGCATGATAAAAATTTTGTTTTTTTTTGTTTATAGAAAAGTCATACCGCGTTATCTTCGCTGCTCCAGGGTCCATATAAATTTACATAAGTCACGCTTAACTTGAGGCTAGAGCAGCAGACAAGCCCAATAACCAACATGAGCACCTGGATGTATTCTATTTTGATCTTAGCTACACATGGACAAACATTATTTTACAACTTTTTGTTTTACTTTTTGATAAACGCACTTTTTGTTTTCGACATCCTACACGCCAAGCAAAAAGACGTGTATACGCGCACCTTTTGGTTTCCCGTCTGGCTGCAATTGCATTTTGTCCGAAGAACAGGCCCACCAAGACTTTTCAGACATGGTCGCTGATTTCGGTGACACTTAAACGACGCGTATATTTAAACGGACTAACGTAGGGATGCGCAAGTGTCGAGAGCTTTTTTACAAGTTACAATGGCGTTGCTTGTAGGCATCGTTGAGGTATAAGTCTAGCTAAAATCGCGATACCAGTTTGACTCATATCTTATCAAATTTAATATGAAATTTCAACGATAACTGTTCGGCATTTTTATGTAGCAGGCCATGCGCCCAATCGATCTTGAGTCATAGGGTTATCCTTCTTATCGAGACAATGTGTGGCTGATAATAACAGTATCTCAATTAACGGCAATAAAAATCATGAAATAAAAATAAGCGACAAACATGTTTGTTGGGGAGATACTTTAACAGATTAATTATATAAATAGACTTGATTCGGATGCGAAATTTTTTAATTTGGAAAACAGTTGGGACATTGTGGATTACACGTCAAGACTGGCCATTCTAAATCCTGATTTATCGCGGACAAGCCACTACAATTCAGGTAGAATATATTGATGCAACACTGTATAAAATGTGTTACCTATTACGTAATAATTTTTTTGATAAAAAGCTCTCCATCGATCAAGTATTTATCTGGATTAATTATTTTTAGCCTCGAAATCGCTTATATCTATCTCGAGTTTATTAATTTTTCTGGAAATGTATTGGTTTGCGTGGAAAACGCGTGAATCAAGGTGGTCATGGAAATCTGAAATGAAAACTAGTCTTCTCCTAAGATAATTTATCAAGATGGCACAAGACGACAGCTGCAAGCTGCGGGTATATGCGTTTTCGAAGCCGATAACGCATCCTGCAGCATGTTTTCTGCTACTTGGCGCTAAGGCGTGTGAAACATAGCTATATTTTTTCGTGATAGGTCAATAATAGCCTCACAATTCTTCCCGGCAAAATCGGGAGAGAAACAGTGCATTTATTCCAACGCGGGAATAATGAGTCATTATTTCCGCGCGGAAATAAAAGCAGCGTTTATCTCGCTCTTTTACATGAAATACTTATGAGGTCATCCCTGAGCAATCGGAAATAAAAATATACGTATGTTACAAGAGGCAAAACAGTTATTCCCTTGGATGAATTACGTTAGCGAGGGTAGAACCATTTGCGCGTCATTAAGAATATAAGTATTCCGTCTTCAGTGCACGCTGCACGCTAACTGAGAAAATTAGCGATGTTTCTGATGATAAAAAAAAAATCCCGAACGAGATCAGTACCAGTGAAGTGATAACTATACAGATTGGTTCCGATATTTCATTTTAATTAAGGGACGCGATTCGTTTGATATACTTATTATGATATTATCTTCTCTTACGTAAAACGGATAATTTAAAGAAAATCATTGTAAAAAGAAAAAAATGTAAAAGTATGTGTATGAATAATCGAGAGTAGGTACGGTAAAAAAGACACATTAGTATACTTTCTTTTTCTTTATTGTAAAAAATACTTACTTTTTAGGACTAGGCGTTAGCACAAAATACAAATTTTCTATAAATTTTGTTTTCGTCGGCTTGTTCGGCAAACCTTATTTTACAAAATTACAGTATATTTTAATAAATTTATTTGATGGATTTTGAACGTTACATTGTCGAGTAAAAATTTGATTCATATTGCTTCATCGGTCGACACGGAAAATATTATTAACTCATTTAGTCTCGAGTCAACCTTATTCACATTGCAGTTGCATGAGATGCAACATGCATTCATGCATCTTTATGCAATGTATGATGCATCGGATGCATCCAGGATATAATGTGGATGTCATTGCATCATATCAGGATACGGTCAGGGTATTTTTATTTTATTGGCTGTAGCTATATCTACGAATTTGCTACGTAAAATAATTTTTCTCCAATTGAAATATTCTATTATATCATGCAGTCTGTCAGCGATAAGAATAATCTTTTATTCTGGCGACAATGGTCGTCATTAACAAGAAGGTTAATGACATTATTTGTAAAAAATTAGTGCCATTTTTTATATTCGCCCGGGCACTGCTCTGTTAGTATTTTTATTCATTTGAAGAAAAGAGCTCAATTTTTTTAGAATCATTAACAAACCTAGTTGGCAATCCAGCCATCTTCCTTGAATTATTCGATATAAGTATGTTAGTAGAATTGTAAGTGTAATTTTTCGAAAAAGGTGGGCTGCCCGAGAGAGAACCGCGATTTCGCGCAGCGCTCCGCAAATCGCAATAACTCATCATGCCAAAAGGAACAAGAAGAAGAGGAAGAGATGAAGAAGCCAAGAAGGGGGAGCGCAAGCGGCGCTCACTGGCTGCGCAGTAGAAAGTCATCGTCGAGCGCTACACCGAGCGAAGGTTATAACTTGCTCTTCTCTCCAAAATCCTTCGGGCTCCGCAACGTTTTGCAGCGGCCCATTGCAGTGTGTGGCTTGTATACGCATTGTTATTGTTACTTTGCGATTGGCCCTTGTTCGCGTTCCAAGAAAGTACAAGCTATATTCTCGGCATCCCTGGGATTGCCACACTCGCTGAACGTCCTCCTTGGAAAATAGCGACTGAAGGGCATACTTGGACGTCTTCCATTTGTTGGGCGGTAGGACACCTACTTCTCCCCCATATTTCCTCCAACACTGTTTCAGGTCGCCGTTTCGTCGCCCTCCACTGCACCAGCATGAATTTCATCAAAAGTAAGAACAATGGCTTGCGTTTTGTTTTGTTTTTTTTTTTTTTTTGGCATCTCATACCACAGGTTCTTTTCCCAACGAGAATTTTCCATGAGAATACGTTAAATTTGGTATATTGTTTTCTGTAGTTAGAGATCACAAGGATCTGGCTGCAGCTACCGAAGCTGCGAGCCGAGCTCTGGTCGACAGGATTACATACGTACGTATTGCATATATGTGTAAATATTGCGGTATTTTTAGATTACGACCTAAGTTATGTGAGCCTATTCCAAATGAATGCTCTTTGTTTCAGTCCTGGCAAGATGACCTGTGGTTGAGGCGAAAATGGAGCCTCACAGAGCAGGACACCAAAGAATTGTACATGAAAGAAATGTGCTTTGAGATAAATGATGAACAAATGTAGGACTCATTTTATTTGACCTATGACAACTTTCTTCGGAACATTCTAAAATGGTTTTTCTTGTAGAGAGCTTCTACAGCCAGTAATGGAAGAAGAACCAAAGTGTAAGGTAACATTTGGCCAAGGAAATTTAGAAACCCTATCTTTAGTTTTTAAATTCAAGTTAACAGATATGAAGGTTACCGGTACCATGCGTAGCTATAGTTCTTCCAAGCCATGTAAAAGTTTACCCTACCAGTAAGAATTAAAGACAACTAAAAAAAAAAACTATAATTAAATGGATATTCAAAAGTTTTCAATTACAGGTTAATATTAAAAGATGTTGAATTTGAAATACTGGCTGGTCTTCTCATTCGAGGAGATAGTTTTCACACTGAAAATTTTTCTCACGTTTACACAAATTTCAATGTTACATTTTCTTATAAAAATAAGGATGATTCAAAAGAAATATTTCCACTTGATAAGATTCAGGATCCTGCCCTTAGTAAGATAAAGACAATGCATTTATTTATTTTTTTTAACTCCTTTGATGTTAGAAAATTCTAATATTATACAAATAAAAAACAACAAATTAATAATAATAGTAAATAATCACTTAAAATACTTTTTGCATTATACTTGTAAAGTTTTATTTACTAAAATTACAATTTAAAAATTATATTTAAAAGCTTCATTGCCAAAGTAAATTAAAACTAAAATAATCTTAAACAGTATATTTTATTTTATGATTTTATACTTTACACTGTACTAAACACTTTTAAGGTGATTCTTACCAGAGTTTCAAGCTACTTAGATAATTGAAGTCTTTGCTACAATATGGCTCAACATTTTCTAGAACTGAATTAAAACAGAATGCCAAAATTATTTTTATATTTTTTATTTTAAGTAATTTGTAATGCTTAAGTATAATTTTGTCACTGTTACTAAAACTATCTTAATATTTTTACAATTAAACTATTATTGTCAATATTTTTGAATCTTGACATTTACTAATAAATACATAAAGTTAATAAATAATAAATTGCTAATGTAAATATTTTCTTATAAAAATCAGCAAAGGAGTTATAGAAAATTAAAATATCAATTATTGGTTTAAAAAATCATATTAGTATTATATTGATAGGAAAATCAATTGAGAAGTATATGGTGGATAAACTGTGTAAAGATATAATTATTGCTGTTGAAGATAGCGTAGGTGAAGAATGTGCAGACACATCAGTCAGTACAATGCTAGATAATGAATATAGCTATCGCAATATGTTGAGGTATTCTTCAGAAAATGTCTGAGGCAACTTTTTATTTTAAAATACTGAAATTTATTTATTTTTTCAGGTTGCACAAAAAGAAAATGATGACTGCATTCCAAAAATTCATTGATGAAATGATTGGAATGATTAATAATGATCTGAAAACTAAAAAATTATCAGAAGTTGTTTTACCTGATTTGCATGGAAAGTTATTGAGTAAAGAAAATGACAGGGGAACTTTTAAGGCTACTGATGGTTCCTTAAAAAGTTTATCCTCCTTGCAACAGTATGGATATAGTACAGTGCATCACGATGGAGATATTATTTTATTCATACCATTTTTCTTTTCCTACTTAGGTGTAAGTATAAAAACTGTTTTTTAATATCATGTAATCAATTAACAATGACTAATATTACAGATTGTTTACAAACACCTTAGTATAAACAGAAAAGATGAAGAACATACTAGAATTTTTGAAACACCAGAAAATTCTAATTCATCTTACGTGAAAATCAAGATTCATAAAGAAAATGATGAAAAAATTGAGTTAACTTTGTTGGATTACAAGGTTGATGATCTAGGGTACGTTGGAAAAATATATAAATGCTTGCACTTGAGAAATTTTTTTTTTTTAATTTTTCATATAAAATGTTATTTAGGTATATTGAGATTTATTGGGATGCACCAACAAACGATCCATATAAAAAATCTATTGAGCCAGAATTTGCTCTGTGGTTAAACTATACTTTGGAATATAAAGTGACACCAATCATCGAAAAAAGAATTAAAGATTCGTTAAATGAAATTCTAAAAGATAAAAAACTCATTTCATTGTTGCTACATGAAGAAAATATCGATGTTTACGATAGCGACCCTCTGGAAGAAGAAAATGATGATGATGAAGAGGATAAGGAAGATGCTGAAATGGAAGATGATAATCAAGATAAAAAAGATGATGGTGATAGTAGCAGCAATCACAATTAGGCATTAAACATCAATCAAATTGATTACATTAAGTTTTAAGTAATCTACGTACAAATATATTATTTTCATATCGTTTAATAGAACTAGTAGATAATTGACAGATTATTTTAATCTATTTCAGATATAATCTTATAAGAAATTTCCTAACATACTTTGTCTACTCGACTACAGTTCTAACAAGGATATTACTTTATTAAATTATAAGTTTTAATTTTCTTATAATTTACTTTTTAAAAATCTTCAAAAATAAATAACTAACATGTTATACTTTTACTATTTCTGTGGATCAAATGAATAATAAATATTAATTTAAATTTTTTTCAATTTGCAAATGGTTTTCAAACATTTTTTTGGATCTATAAATTATTGAGTTCATTCTGAATTATTTTATTAAGTATTTATTACTACTTATTATATTAAGAAAATAAAATCTATACTTGAATTTCCAAATTGCAAACAATTTTGACTGAACGTGCATTTCCATCTTTAATTTTTTAAAACAATATCTACCTGGAATTTATTTATGGACAATAGTTTGCATAAAATTTAATCAAAAAAACTTTTTTGTATAAATTTATTTTATTAAAGTGATTAATGAATAAAATTTAAGAAATTCTATTTATTAAAAATCAGCTAATAAGATATGTAAACTTATTCAATATGTAATTATAACTCAGTATTGGAAAAGTAATCATCACTAAAATTTTATTGAGTGCACATTACTATGTACAATAAATTACAGTCATAAGTCATAACATACAGTGCATACTTATATTGTAACTTTTGTAAAAAGTGTGCATGGTATAGACAAAATATAAAAAAAAAATTAGTGAAATATGAATAATATCAATGAATTGTAAACATTGACAAATATCTTTTGTTAATATTATTGAATCAATATTAGTACTAATTGTTTCATTTCAAGTTTTTATATGGAAAATAAATCAAATTTTATCAAATTGTATTAGATGGCCACAATAAATATTTGTTTGTTCTTTCAAATTAACAAATTTACAAAATTAAAAATTTTCAATGTAAATTGATTTTTTATGGTTATTTTGAGATACTATGCATGTACATAACACAAAAAGTTTCTTTAAAGTTTAATTTAACTTTATATTATCTGTGTATATAATAAAGATAATCCTTAATTTTTTATATTAAAAAGTGTTTTATTTTTAAAAACAATTAGTTTGTAAATAATTTTAAAAAAATAATAAAGATCAAAGTAGCTAATCAATTACTAGTAATGGTTAATTGATATCTTAATAAATTAATAAGTCAATGTGTCGATTCAAATCACGCGTAAATTATTAAAACGATCAGAATTTTTTACAGTACAGTTTATATTGCCGACGAAAACTATACTCCTGCTAAAGTTGCAGCGAAGAAAAGTACTTGAACAGTAATTGTTAGTGAAGACTAGTATGACTAGTCTTCACTAACAATTACTGTTTTCGCCGCAAAAATTCCCAAGCATTTATCTTCGCCGGAAATTTGAACCGTACTAGTTTTCGTTAACAATGTCGACATAATCTCGCGTTAAAAACCGACTTTTTTCATGGCCATTTATTATTCCACCTGATGTATCGAATGATTTTGCTCTCTAATTGTTATAATTATGGCAGTTTTAGTAAACCGATCATTCGATGACGAGAACATGGCTAAATTCAAGCTAGCGTACAATATTGCTATACAAAACACAATAATTATTCATCTTTAGCACAAGGAAAAAGATGATCTTGATTGTAAACAACTAACGGTTAATCTTTTATAGCTTGGCTAAGTAAAATAAAGTGTAAAGACGACAATCGATGAGACCTTCGTTGAAACTAAGTACTGTCATGTTTATCCTCGAGCGAAATAATTAAGTGCTAAGCGCAGGATAGGGAGCTGTTTGTGTACAAAAAACGGACTAACAAATTGTCAGAATGAGCTGATTGATTAAAACTCTCCACGATCGCATACATACGCGCACTTTGTGTTGTTACGTCAGAGGGAAAGAGTGAGAAAGAGATCGTCATAAAGTCCCTTTTATATATAGACGACAGTTCTTTTTCCGAGCCCAGCAGCAGGGCTCTCTCGAATTATAAAGAAGCCGGCTGCTCATCTCTGCAGCCGCAGAAGCCAGACACTCTCCGATGCTAAGCTAGCGCTTATTTAAACAGCTCGTTACGCGAGAGGCAGAGAGACGACGCTCCGACCTCCGACACTGCAAGATAGCCGTTGTCGTCCTCGGCTCGGGAAACGCGCCGCGTAATCGCGGAATCGACTTGTGTGATATCAAGTACATTACATACATTAGTTACGAAGCGCCGCCGACGACCTTCCGGCCTTGCGTGCGCGGCTTGTACACACGCGCGTTCGATATATAAGTATACCTACGTTGTTTCTGGCTCCCCGGCACACGGAGGAGCCCCTCGCAAATGAGCAACTTTTTAACTCGCGCCATTACCTCCCTTGGACGCTCGGCTCTAGCTGCTAATTCGTCCACTCGAACCTTTCGCACCTCCACCAAAATGGTTATCAGTGTAAGCTTTTCACTTTTCTCACTTACTTCTTGCACTGTTCGTTGATCCTACCGCTGGCCTCATCTTCGACATTTGTTAACCTCGTTTTCATTGATAACTTTTTCTATGTTTGTCTGCACGGCAGAAAGAAAGGAAGAGGGGGCAAATGAATTGTCACTTTCTTATGTCTGTCATGTGTGCACATTTGTAGTCAGTTGTTTTTCTTGTTTTTGTTTTTAATGACAATACTTTTTAACCAACACCTGTCAATTGAGTGCTATACTTTAAAACTCTCTCAGATTTACTATATTTTAATTTTAATATAAATTTTAGTAAATTTATAATACTTTATTTTTTTAAGGTCTTTTTTAATTTGATATAAATAGCTGTTTATTATATTTTAAATTGTAAAAATATGCTAATTATAGTATAATAAGTAACACAAATATGTATTAAACTAACTGGAAAGATCCCAATTTCTTTTGTTATAATATTTTTGTTTTGCTATAATAACTTAAACTCAACTATTGTTTAAATATTTATAGGTAGGCGATCAACTACCTTCTGTTGATTTGTTTGAAGACAATCCTACAAACAAGGTCAACTTGGTTAATGAGTCTGCAGGAAAAAAAATTATTGTTTTTGCTGTTCCCGGTGCCTTTACTCCTGGCTGCTCAAAAGTGAGTTTAAATATTTATAATATGATTTAATTAAAATTATAAAATATCAATAAAAAATATATTTCAGACTCACTTGCCAGGCTACATTCAAAAAGCAGGTGATTTTAAATCGAATGGTTATAGTGGAATCTACTGTATTGGGGTAAATGATCCATTTGTTATGTCAGCTTGGGGAAAAGAGCATAAAGCTGAGGGAAAGGTAAAATTATTTTAATATTATTTTCAAATATTTGTTCAATAAAAAAGTATTTCATAATTATGATTCTTGTAGGTACGCATGTTAGCTGATCCTGCAGGATCCTTTACAGATGCCGTAGATCTTGCTGTTGACTTGGCTGTTTTAGGTGGTAAACGTAGCAAACGTTACTCTATGGTTGTTGAAAATGGTAAAGTTGTAGAACTGAATGTTGAACCTGATAATACAGGGCTTAGTTGCTCATTGGCAGAAAAAATTAAATAAAATTTAACCAATAGAATTTTCAGATTTATAAAATTGCAAATGTTTTCACTTACAATTTATAATCAATTTAAATTTTAAGTTAAGTTAAATAACAAATTATTTGTTACTTTTTAAACAGCAATATGTAAAAACAGTTTAAAAACATGTAAAATAATGTGTTTTTGTCACCATTACAAAGCAATAAAGTTCTTTGAAAAGTCTACTGTCACTAATTTCTTTAGTTTCTTATCATTAATATTTAATTTACAGCAATAGTTGTCATAATCCACCAAACAAAGTCAGCAACCTTTGTGTGTATAGAAGGGATAGCAAATTTTCCACATGAGCTTAAATCACAACTGACAATTCCAACAAGTTCATGCTCATTGTTTTCATTTTTTCTGATAACTGGGCCGCCAAAATCCCCCTAAAATTAATAACATTTATTATTCATTTGGCTTTGTACTTCCAAACGGAAAAAAGGCATTACATGTAATTTTGAAGCTTTTTTTCTCTCTTTGAGGCAAAAACGGTTGAAAATAATTACCGAGCAAACGGATATGCCAGATTTATCGATGGGACCGGTACATAGGAACGTTTCGTCGAAGAATGTCGCAGTCACATTTGGAATGTTTTGGATAACTTTTTTGCAAGTTTTATTATCGATTATTGGTACGTTAACTTTTTGGAGAATTTCAGGATATTCGTAGGTCGTTTCATCAGTTACTCCCCAGCCAGAAATCGTTACTTCACCTTCACAATTTTGACGGAATGGCGGTAACTTTATTCTGGACACTTTATTATTGAATACAAATGGATCTTGCAATTTAATTAAAGCTACATCATGGGACGTGCACGAGTGCCGGCCAAAGCGCCTGTAAATAGTAGTTTTTAAGTGGTAACGAGCGAGTGTACACATGAGTTAAAGTAATTGAAATATTCGTACCTTTTATACTCATCGTTAATAAAAACGTAAAGGACCCTGGAAGACTGATCGGTGATTTCGTTTGATGAAATATTGTGCAATCCAGCCCTTACGACAATATTATCGTACGTTGCCATTACAATAAGACAGTTGGCGGACGTTACTACCCATTGCTCATAGATAATATTGCCGCTACAAAAATGACGGTATTTTCCGGAAACAATTTTTTGCAGAGAAACTTGATGGGGAAATTCGTGTTTTTCGGCGTCGTGCCCACCAAGGATTCTGTTGCTTAATCTGGCATTCAGGGACGCAAAACCTGGCTCTATTTGATCAGTACCACCTGTAAGTCACAACAGTAAAAAAAACTAACATGCTTTTTAACATGGTTTCGTAAAAAACGCCAAGTAATTTTAAAATTATTCTTATAAAACTTAAATGAGCTTATGAGATTTGAAAATGTATTTTAAGGCAAAATTTATAAATAATTATACTATACTCTATGTTTAAATTAGTCTTTGAACTCACCTCGATTTATTAATATTAGAAAACAATGAAAAACGGTAATTTTACGAAGCATGTTGTTGAAACTGAAACGAATATCGAATTCGTTCAGTTATAAGATTATTGTGTAGGCAAACGTCAAAAATACATTGCCAGAGTTCGAGTGGAAAAAATGTTTTTAGATATAGGTAGTAAAAACTGACAGGTTTGGTATATATAATCTCTGATAACATAAACATTTTATCTATCCAGTAATCAAGATTACTGCACAAATATTAATCATGTATCATTTATAGAAAAATGTACGATGATAACTTGTATGTTTATCGCGAAAAACCGCAGTTTAACGTTATTTTACATTAAAAATTACGTGAATTTGCATTTTAAAAAAAGTTAAATGATAATAAAAGTGTTTCCCAATTTATTAATTTAAACTGAAAATTACTAAGACAGACAATTATAAAAACGGCACGCCAGATTAGTAGTAAGTGTCAGCAGCTGAGCTAATAAGTTCAAATTCTAAATCTTATGGAAATAACAAAGGAAGGAGGATTACAGTTTTTTATCGTTAATTAATATGATGTGCAAACGTTTTTATTTCGTTTGTTTCGCGTTTTTTGGTATTTCCCATGTTTTATATAAGATGTAGGGGAGGATGGGGCGAGTGTGGCCGTAGGGTGAGTGTGTGCCAAACGCCTGTATCTTTTTACTAAACTGACCTATCGCAATGGGACTAGGGCTAATTATTGTATACTAGAGTCGCGCATTTTTGGCCATTGGTTTCATGAGCAACCCCTTATTTGCGCCAAAGCGAGGTACACTTTTAAAAATTTTGCAAGCAAAAAAAATTGTGTAGCTAGTCATAAAACTTGAAATATCTTTTTTTTAACGCGTTTAAGAGCAATGGCACATACACCTCATTTTTAGGTATGCTTTTCTCAATTAACAAGCCAAAATTGAATTAAATTATTGCAACG
>JAPYYQ010002633.1:0-17472 GCA_030522585.1 Anagyrus pseudococci
CTGGTTCTTCTCACACGAGTGTACCCTGAGCTCCCTTTTAACTCTCTCTCGCGGGCTCTTTGGATTTCGGACGAGCTCTCTTGCTAGTTTCATTCTAATCTAGGATCCGCCGGGATTATCGCGTATATGCGAGAGAGCAAACCCGAAATATTTTCAGGCAAATCGAGTGTTGCAAAGAGCAAAAGTGACGTGTAAATTATAATACACGTGTATTCGTAGTGTTTTATTCTGAGTATGACTGGTGTTAACAAACATATGAAAATTTCTCGGGTCTCATTACCGCACTTGTCGACTTTGGCCCCGTAATTTATGGAGTCGACAGTCTGGATGGGCATATACACAGCTGGGACGTAAAAGTCTCGGCAAAGTGATTTTAATGAATCGGCTTAGCGCCGAGAGCTATCCGCAAGTATGTGTGTATGCGTTTCGGAGATGCTTTCGACTTTCTAACATCTCTCGGCCGCTGCAGTCGACAAGGCGAAAGACCCTCTCGGGGGATATGTTAGAAAGGCCGGCACGTGTGGGCTTTTCGAAAGGCAAAAAATATCTGCTTGGCTCTTCGTTAAATTACGACCTCGCGCCGTAATGCGTGCGAGACACGCGGAAAATCGGTCGTTGAAATATAAATGAGAAGACAAAAAAATTGATCGGTGAAATAATCACTGAAACGACAAGACGCTAGAGCATCGGAAAAATTTTAACCAAAGTTTCACTAGCTAAGCTTTAACTAGCTCGATTCGCACAGTAGCGCTGCTTTTATCTCGTCCGGAATGTAAATGCGCACATATTCGGCTCGAGCAAAGAAGCCGTAACAACAGCAAAGCCGGTAAAAAGGGTCATGTATAAACGCTTCTCTCTTCTCGCTCGAGTCTTCTTACCCTCTCTCCCCCCCCCCCCCTCTCGCTTCTTGACGCGCTTTTCAGTGTGCATTTGCGCATTAACATCCGCCGTGCCGGAGCAGCCGGCGATTAAAAGCGCGCCTTCCACGGCAAAGAATGAAAGAGAGAGAAATGGAAGTGCGGAAAAAAAAGACGAGAAAGTCGCCTGGGCTGACTATAGGTGGCGACGGGCAGGAGGAGGGTGGCAGAAAGGGGGGAAAACTAATTCAGCTGAAGCGGCACGTGCCACTGGCCTAATCATGGGTATGAGCCCGTCGATATAGGCTGTATACGTATACACGCGCGGGGCTTTGGCTTCTTTCTCTCGATTCTTTACGAGGTCTCTCTCTCTCTCAGGCAAAAGTCTAATTGCCGGATGCTAAAACGGGGCTACGCGAATGCACGCGCCGGTAAATTAACGAGGATTGCCCTGGCGCTGTCGAGGACACAGCGGCTATACGCCGCTCGTCGCTTTATTGTGCGCCGCAAGGCGTCCAAGGGTTCCCAATGCCGCTTCCCGGGAAAGTCACGCCAAGAAATCGCGGCGTACTGAGTGATATTCCAGATCAACCCAGGAAGTTCGATCGTATATGTATATATTTGCCGTATTATTTTTCGTGAGCTACATCGTTTGTAGATGCGTAAAAAAATAAATCATTAAATTAAATGCAATTTTAATACGGCATATCGGAGTAAAGAAGAAGAGGAAGATATTGTACAAAACGCCTATACCGATTTCCTTCCTTCCTCTCGTCCAAACCATAATTGAAGCGTTTAAGGGAACAAGCGATCGATGAAAAGACACGCAGTGGTCTCGACAAATAAAACAAAAAGGAGACGAACAAAAAAAGAAGTAAGTGACTGAAATAAAACGAGAATGAGAAAAAAAGAAGAAATAAGAAAGGGAAGAAACGCGGAGTATAGAAAGAGAAAGAGATCAAAATTCTCGTGGGAGGGAGGGAGAGCGCGGCGAATGCATTTTTCCCCGGGCACATCCGTCCCTGGCTTGCGAAACAGAGCGTAACAATGCCGCGAAGAACCGCTGCTGCTTCTGCCGCAGCAGCGAACGATTTCCTGCCAAAGAAGACGGCCGAGAGTCCGCGATCGAAGTTTCTTTATACCCGGCAGATCGAAAGCTGACTTCGATCCTCGGGCATATCCTTCAAGGAGGCCTCTCTTTACCACCTCCGCGGGGGCCTGACGGTGCAGCTAAATTTTCTTACAGCAGCGGCCTCGCTGGGGCAAAAAGCCCAGGCTTTCAAGGCGAGAGAGTCGCTTAATACTCGTCCGCCGACTATATCCCATTATCGCGCGTTATTGCTTTTTATTACTTTGCCCGGCGATGCCCAGGCGCTTCGGTTATTTAGCATGCCTGATGAACGGCATGACCGACTGTAATTATACCTCCGCGCTGCTGTTCCTCCACACTGTTACTCGCTCCGTTCACATATACGCGTGTACATTTATTGGGAGGAAATTTTTTTAAAAATCTTTGAAATAATATTAAAAATGAAAAGAAAAAAGAAGAATTGTGTACTCACAGTCCTTGGTGACGACGTACTCGTACAAAAGCCTGGCGGTAACGCACTCGTTAGCTGAGCACCAAAATCCATCGCTGGCAATAATCAAAAAGTCCTCGCTACCGTCGAGTTCGATTTTCTTTATCTCGGGCTCGGCCGATATGAAAGGCTTGTGCTTGGAATCGCCTGCAACAGAGGAAAGTACAAGCATCTCGGATGAAAATCGAACAAAATTTTCATTAAAGCCCATTAATAATTCATCGCTAACGCTACGAGTCACGATATACGTATGTACGCAGAGAGGAGAGGGGCCTCCTCAGTGGGGTCCGCTCATAATCACTATAAAGCTCTCGATGATCGCACGAGCGAGCGAGGCCAGCGCGCGCGTCTTTCTTCTTTCGTACTACCCGTGTATACTTTCTAGCCGGCCGCAGACTTAATCACTCTAGAAAGCCAATTAACCCGTCGAAAACGCAGCGCGTTTTTCAACGCGGCGCCTACATCATTATATACCGTTCTCATCGGGCCCGAAAGAAATCTCGAGAGAGAGAGAGAGAGGCATCGCGGCGGCACGGGCGCATGCAAACGTCAAGCCGGCCCCCCCATATACGCAGAGCATTGCACACGACGCGCTGCCCACGCGCGTTTCTTCTCTTCGCACTCCATTTGCCAGACGGCGCGCGCCTTTAACGGTATATAACAGCAACTTTAAATAAACAAACAACGAAAAAGGGGGTAACGCGCGCGTAACTACACTCTTGCTTACATAATTTAAATTAACGAACTAATTAAACGAATGCTCAAGAGGGACAGAAGCGAAGGAAGAATGAAGGAGGGGAGGAGCCGGGCAGCAAGAAGGCGAGTAGGCTCATTTTAATAATGGCGCCAAACTAGCGTGGGCACTTCCGGTTATTATAAGCTCGCGCTATAGCTCCGAGCAATGTGCCCAGCGACTAAGAGAGAGAGGAACGTGCGTGCCTTGGAATCTATAACCGATGCGGAGCCCCTCTCTCTCTCTTTTGCGGCGTGAGAGAATGCGGCATGTTCGATAAAACCCCGCGATTCGACCGGTTGTTCGTGTTAGCTCGCCCATCGGGATAGCAATACCCCCCTCTCAGCTTGAGATAAGCGTCTTATAATATACTGCGAATTCCGATATCCCCCGATAGGCCAAGAGAGAGAAGGCTCGAAGAGCAGACGTCTAGGACTGAGAGGGGGGAGGTATATCGACTTCTGGGCGGGCTGTGGAAGAACGTCGCTCGTTTATCGGGGCGGCATTCGACAGCCTAAGCTAGCTCGGCGAGCCTGGATTTTGCCGTTTACCGTCTTTAATTACGTTGAACTCGAATGTCCTGGCCGTTGTCACGCCAGCCTCGCTACTATTTAATTTACGAAGCGACGCGTCGTCGTTACCCGGCGATATACAATTCAAAGCGACATAATTTAGAAAACATTATTTTCTCAATACCAGCCAGGCCGTATGTACAGTGGGAATAGAGCGGAGTCGTTGTGTCCGTACTTTCGTACGTCGTAAACAACGAATTATCATTACGAAACAAGCTCCCCCACACACAGCACGGTGTATATATGCGGATTCTCAAGAGCGAAGCGCGTTGTATTCGGCACTGATTATTCCGCGCGCGCCGAAGAGCCCAGCCGAGCGATAAGCCTCTCTTTCGCTCACGTGCGTGCGTTCATATTCCTACAATGCGAGAAAGAGAGAGAGGAGGACGCTTGGTCGGGGCGATCACGTATTATTGTGTCAGCAAAGTCGACGAGGCAGGGAGGGGGGTATAGGCAGTCGCGACAGGATATGCGAGAGCGACGCGCCCGGAATTTTCGAGCTAAAGCAGCGCGCGCCCGAAAATGGGCAGAACCCTCGTACCCCCCTCCTCCTGCGACTCTCTTTCACTCTCTCGTGCTATCTTTCTCTTCGTTATGTACGCGGAGCAGCGTAACGCTGGAGCCCTTACCGAGAGAGAGAGCAAAGACACTCGCTTGGCTATATCGGGAAACGAGCTAAATGCGACGCAGAGTCCACGGACTCTGTCCCCGCGTAACCGACCAGATTTTCGTTTGTTCGAAAGACGCAGCAACTAACTCTCCTTTTTTTCATCGGGTTTGATAAGTGTATTTGCGGATTAGCAGAGATTATGGACTGATGGGTGCAATCGCTGGTATGCGGGAACGTTTCGTTTTTAGGGTGCGCTTCGATAAGTATCGGCAACCCAGTTTTCTTACGACCTGCGGTTATGTGAGCGCATGGAAATTTACTATAATTACCGACGAGCTCCTCGCCCTCTTTCTTTCTCTCTCTCACTTTTTTTATTTCTTTCTTTTTTTACATTTTACCCTGGAAAATTATTGCAGGGCCTTGGTCTACTTTTGCTTCAAGAATACATTGTTATCTGCGATTACGAGTACACATAGTTCGTATTAGATTTTTAATTTTGCTTTGTGAGATATTAAAATATTCAATTTTGTTCTTTAATTGCATATTCTTTTCTTTCCTTTTTAAATTTTGATGAAAAATAAAGGCTAAAAATATTCTCAACGGTAAAAAGAAACGTGCTTGTGAATAAGTCGTTCGTTTAATAAAGAAATTAAAACAAAAAGAAAAATGTGTATATGAAAATTCGAATAAAGCACTTGTCAACAATGTTAAAAATAATAAGCCGAGCTAACTAACGATCTTGAGAAAGAGAAAACGTTAGCCGAAGAGAAAAAATAAGTAAAACGAGCGCACAAAAGCTTATTATCAAATTACCTTAATTGTTACGCGTTAGCAATTAATGTTCGCGAGCATAAAACCCCCATGCACAATAAAGAAAAAGAAAAGAAAAACAAAATTAAAAGCGTATGTGCAACAGCTTCGCATTACAAGACGATGACACGAGCCTGACACTGATTTAAATTTTTCTCTCGAACTTAATCCGTCATCGAGTATATAATTTGTATGCGATTAAATTATACTCGCGCACTCGGTATAGCCCGATGAGTAATATGCCCCGAGAGAGAGAGCCAAAGAGCGAAGGCAACATATCGCGGGCCAGCCTTTTAATATTTATTATCACAAGTACCGGCGTGTCGAAACAATATTGGCTCCAATAATTATAGCCGAGGCGCTCGAGAACGGCCCCCCCAGACTCTTTGCGACCCAAAACCGGTTACACCTTAATCAGACAAGTACGATTTTTTTTTCAACCTCCGTACATCCAATTGTGTCTCTCGGATCAAACTCCACATAACTCATGCCTCGGTACATTTTGCCCAAATACACATCGATTTTGACGTAAAACGGACGTATTATCTGCTTTAGTCGCAGCATCGCCCACTGTACGCGCGTCCCCTTTGGAGCGGAGAAAATGGCATTGTTCTGGAAATCGCGAAGGCCGCTATCGTCCTGCTGCGATCGTCAGCTCTCGGAGGAGCGCGTGCGGCGCCCGAGAGCGCATTATCGCCGCTGCGGCTCTCTCGTTAAGAGAGTCAGCGAGCTGTGAAGCCGCGCGGATGGAGCCCCGCTAAGTATTTCGCCGCTTGCTAGGAGACGCGGGGGGAAAAGCCGCTGCTGCCCCTTCCCTCACCTTTCAGTCTCACCGACGTTTTTGCAGACGCGGAAAGGTGGAACGCTCGATCCCTACAGCCGTCGCATTTTTCAAGATTACCCCCGCAGTCTTTTTTTCCTTCGTTTCATTCTTTTGTTGAATCTAAGTTGAGCCTCTCGTGTGTCCTCATTTCATTTTTTCGCGTAATTACGCGTTTCTTTTTTGGCGCGAAATTGGCCACATGATTACCGCGCGGTAATTGTACGCGTCAATTATTCGAGAGCACATGCGCGGGCGACGATTATTAGTCCTGAATTACAAGGCAGGGATGGTAGTAATTGTCACGTCGATAGCTGTCTAGCCTGGATTAATTACAATATCCATGTACCACCTACAAGCCGCTCGTCTATTCAATGTGTTCACACGCTAATGCCAATAATTTCGTTAACGACCGGCGGACATGGTGTACGGGCTGTACACCAAACAAAAAGCCCCATCAATTAATTCGTCTAGACACGTACGAAATAATCGATCGGCGCTCGCGCGAGAAGCGCATCCGGACGCCATCTGTCGGCGGCGAGCATCGTCAACGGCGCGCCGCTGTACTAACCGGTCGAGCTGTGCGAATGCTATGGTGAGTCGGGCGCGGTGCGAAGCTGTCAGTGCGCAGCGCAAACCGCACAACGCAACAGCGTGTTACGCGCAGAGGAACAAACACTTCGAAGCTCGGACCCTCCCATACAACCCGGTGCAAAAACGACAGTACAAGACTGGTGAGTATTGTGGGTCGATAGCGATTGGTAAGAAGTGATTGAAAGACAGTCGGTTGATCGATCGAATATTAACGAGGCCGGCTCGCGTACAGAACTTTCGGAGCAAACACCTGTGGGTACACCGACTCTCTCCTCCTCTCCCTACCCGCGACCCCTTACACCCTGCAGCCATGTCTACGTACGCGCTTTCTTTTATCCACTTTGCCGACGACTTTGAACGCGCATTGTTATCGGCGACAATCAGTTTTTCTGATTCGCCTTTGTTTCGATCTTGTCTTGAGGATTTCTTGTTTTAATCGACGGTTACGTGTTTTGTTGCATCAAAATTATTCGAGCGGATCTGTTGTCCTTGGAACTTCATATTTTAATCAAGAGCTTCTGATTGAAGCGCGATTAATTGCTTGAAAAATATTGCATTCTTAACACGTTGCTGACAACAACAGGTCAATATCGCACATTTATGAGAATTGCTTATTAAAAATTCAGTATGATGCATTCGTTTCCTATATATTTGCCCACTCTTTGTCATAGCAAAAAAGGATTTACGTAACAACGCGTTACGTTTTTTTTTAATGGTTTTTTCATTGAGTATTTTAAAATTGACGGAAAAAAACTTACCGAGTGAACGCGAAACGTTTAGGACGCCGTTTACTCTCCATGTGCCATAGTGAATTATTTGTCCTCCCAAAGCTTCTATTCTCTGTTTTTCGTCCTGCAAATAAAAATTGTGTTCTAATATTATGCAATTTCGTAGATTCAAATAATACGAACGAATGTAGCAACTAGTAACATATCTTCATTTGTCATGTTTTAGAAAAAGAATTTAAATTTTCGGTAGTTTTTTTCAAAATTTATAGTAATGACTGAAAAACGTGAATTTATTATTCAAAACAAAAGTTTACTTCAATTCGAGACTTTTGAAGATTATTTAGAATCATTTATAACACCAAGAGATCTGTATCATTTACGAAGCAAAATAGTATCCCGTCAGATCATTGATTTAGGTTATCATACGAAAGGAACGATCAATCACGATACATTCTACAGGCGCTTACAAATTCTCAAGCGATACATATATCTCATAGAAAATCCATATGTTTTATGTACGGAATTTATGCCGTTGAAAGATCCTTTGTTAAAGGAGCTGCAATTTAGAGAGAGAGCCAATCGCAATGAAAGATTTTACACCATTATTTTCATGCGTTATTTTGAGTCTGATTCTCAAACCCCACTATCAGTGTACATCGATTACGCATACAGATTGAAGGCAGAAGATTGGATGCCATATTTTAAGAGCATTAAAAGAATAAAACCCAAAAAGAATGATCTTTCGTTGTACAGTCACAAAACTGGTAAATTAATTTTAAATGAATCTCCAAATTTTAAGCCAGTCATTGATGGCAAGAAAGGATTTGCGTTTAAAAACGTTTTCGATAATAAACTTGTACGCGTTAGTCCCAATCCGCTACCAAAATCAGATTCTGCACGTACAACAGTTTACAGTGATGTATATGGATTAGTTGTTCTTTATGATCACAGTCTCCGAATGTCGTGATGGCAATGGAATTAATCTAAAAACTTACATGTCTTTTTGGCTTGTGAGGACTTGTCAAATCAATTCCTGTTCCATTTTTTATTAAAGCTGCTTGAGAATCTCCTGCCCAAGCAATGTACAAAGTTCTATCATACAACAAAGCACACACTGCAGTTGTACCACAATTTTGTGCCTGAAAGAAGTACACATAAAATTATTTTTAAGTTATTTGCTTTTTATGTTATTTAAATAAACTAAGAGAGTATACTAACAGAACTATATTCTATTAATCTAGAATCTGTCGTTTGAAAAGCATCACGTAAAGCAAGTTCTGGATCCGCAGGATAATGTGGACTTTCTACTAAATACTGATGAAGGTGTGTTGAACAATAAATTGCAGCTTCTTGTCCCCCATGACCATCGAATACTGCATAATAATTCACAACAGCATCATTCTGAAAAACATTATTTATGTCAAAATTTCTTTATAACCATTTTGTGATGTTATTATAAGAATTGTTAATTATCTATACCTTAATACTGAACATAGTATGAAGATCGTGTAAAACTACAGATCTGTCTTCCATTTTTCTTCTCTTATTTTTAATCGCATAAGAGGAAGTTAATGGTAGTGGAATGGACGGAGGTGGAGGCAGTAATGCTAATCTACTATTGTCCAAGTAACGTTGGCAAATTTCATTAACTTTATTTGTAACAGCTTGCATTAACTTTAATGATGAAAAAGCTGAAACAAAATAATTTAAAATTAGTCACTATTGATGTTCATCGTTATACAAGTCATACTACTTATTATTTTTAAAGCAACTTACTATTTTCATGAGTTTTGTAGCCCCATTCTTCTGGCTGTTTTTTAAACATTATCTTAAATTCATCTATAACTAACTTTACCAAGTAGGCCTGTAAACTAGGTGGACATATCCTGTAAAAAAATGTTTTATATTATCAATATGTCAAAGATTGATACTAATAGTATAAGAGATTAGTATAATGTTTCTAATAAAATATACTACTCCTACTAATGTGAAAAATAATTTTTTTATTTCTAGTTACATAATACATTAAGGACACAATAAGAAGAAAGTAAATTATTGTTATTTAAAATGGCATCGCTTGTTGGAAATTATCAACACGTAAAAAATGAAAATCTTGATGAGTACTTCAAAGTTATTGGTAAGTAGAAATAACTTTATTTTCATTCATTGGTTTCATTTGTGTAAAACTAAAACACTTCCATTATTTTTCAGGAGTACCTTATATTCCGAGAAAAATGATTTTAACAACAAGTCCAACACTGGAAATCAAAAAAGGAGAAGATGATCAGTGGATTATCCGCTTAGTTACATTATTACGCACATCAGAATTGGTATTTAAAATAGGAGAAGAGTTTGAAGAATCTATGCCTGGAAATGTCATTCTCAAAGTAATACAGTCCAAAATTTTTTTATTATTCCTAATAGTCAAATACATAATTTAACTAGCCCAATATTTTTTTTACAGAATACAGCCTCCTTAGAAGAAGATGGGAGCTTAGTCATCAAGTCTCAAGGACCCAATGAAACAAATACTACAAGAAAATATGAACTTCAAGATAATCAAATTGTTTTGGTAATTTGAAAATGTCTACATATTCATTTAAAAAAATTATAAAAACTTAAAACATTATTTTTTTAATTACAGACAATGATTCATGATAAAAGTGGAACAACTGCTAAGCGTTATTTCAATAAAGTTCCTTAAAAATGTAATACAATCAAAAAATTCCATTAATACATTTATTTTCTATGCACAAGATAGATATGAAACGAATATTAGCTTCAAATCTATGATAGTTTCATACAATTTTTGCTAAACTTACAAGAGATATTAATGTACAAGAATGAAGAAATTGTAGCTTTTTAGCATTTAACTATGATATATTGAATAATTTTAAATATATATTTTATATGTTTTATATTATGAAGTAAAGCTGTTGATGCTTGATAATAAATGTGATTAAATAAATTAATATCTTTTATCTTCGAGTTACTTTAAACTACCTTTATCGTTTGTATACCTTACATAATTACATATACAAGGAAATGGAACAGATTCATTGTAACTTTTTTCGCGCTGCAATTGGCCGACTATTGCGAGTTGTCTTCGCTATAATTCGTTAAAATGATAAATATTTCATTACGTAATATCCCGAATAGAAATTTAACTATCACGTTAGTGTTATCACGAACTGATTACTCCTTTATACGATGGATCTCACTTGTTCTTCACATAACGTAACAATAATCGTAACTAATTTCGATTAAATTAAAAAAGAAAAAGAGAGAAAATAGAGGAAAAGGAAAAGAGACAGAAAAGAAAGAGCGACAAAGAAAAAGATAAAAAAAAGTGAAATGGGACGTGAGGTAAGCAAATTTGAAGTCCCTAGATTATAACGCGTGCAGTGCCCTGATAAATTTCTAGTACTTGTAAACAAAAATTATTTGATTAGTCATGCGTTGTTGAGATCTTAAAGATAGATATAGAATTGCAGATATCAGCTACTATAAAAGATTAGTGCAAAATGTTTCTAACAAATCGTATTGTGCATATTGACGTTAGAATAGAGTCTTGTTTATTTCTAGTTTTGCAAAGCATCAAGGGTCTATTAAGAGAAAAGTAATCATAATTTAAAATGGCATCACTTGTTGGAAGTTATAAACATACAAAAAATGAAAATGTTGATGAGTATTTCAAAGTTGTTGGTAAACTTAAATAATTATATTTGTATTCTTCAATTTTATTTATATAACACTAACGTACTTCCATTATTATCTAGGAGTACCATTCATGATGAGAAAAGTTATTTTAACAACAAGTCCAACGTTAGAAATTCGAAAAGGGGAAGATGGGACGTGGACTATTCGCACAATTACAATGTTACGCACATCGGAATTGGTATTCAAAATAGGAGAGGAGTTTGAAGAGCTTATGCCCGAAAATACGATTATTAATGTACTTAACAGTTTGAATTTGCTATTGGTAATACGCATCTGTCTACTAAATTTAATATTTTTTTTTTACAGAACATAGCCTCGTTAGAAAAAGATGGTAGTTTAGTCATAAAGTCTAAAGGACCCAATAATATAATTGTTACAAGAAAATACGAACTTCAAGATAATCAAATAGTTTTGGTAATTTAAGAACATTTACGTAATCATGAAACAAAAATAATAAAAACTAAAAGTTATCTTCTTTATTTTTTTTTTAATGCAGACAATGATTCATGAAAGCACTGGAATAACTGCTAAGCGATACTTTACGAAAGTTCCATAGAAATTTAATGCAACTAAGAAATTGTATGGATGTGTTCATTTACTACGTGCAATGTACAACGATAACGATTATTAACTTTATATCGATGAGAGTTTTATATAGAATCTTAGATAACTAATTCACAATTGCTGTTAATTTACGATAATTTAAAAACTGTACTTTTTTTAGCATTTAACTATTATTATATGTTAAATAATTTTATATGTTTTATATAATAAAAATGGTGACGATGCATGAAAATAAATATCATTATTTAAATTCATATCTTTATTTTTTCAAAGTCATCTTAATTAACCATTACCTTACACACCGACGCCTCAGATGAACAACATGATATCCTTTTGATTACAAAAAAATGTCATTTTCTCAAAATACGTCCAAATAAGCGAAAAATAATTGATTTAATTATTTGATTTAGCTAGTGTATTACCAAAAAAATCACCTTTAATAAAACAATGTTGGGAAACATTCGTTTAAACGGCAGTTTATATGAAATAAATTTTCTGTAAAATCCTTTTCTTTTTATTTTGTCAGCATCGATTATTTCTGTACTTACTCATACAGACATGAGATAAATAATCTGTAACTTTTTCCGTGGTGTGCTGACTGTTATATATTTGCTGACTGTTAAAAACTGTATCCGTCATGATTAATTGAAATGTAACCCTTAATTTTTGACATAATATCCCTAACAAACATTTTACTGTGACCTTAGTTTTGTTATAAAATGATACATCCCTTTCCAGGTGGGATATGGTTTATATGAGCCACAAATAACCTTTATATAAGGAGAGAAACAAAAGAGAGAGAAAGAGAATATATATAATAAAAAGAGAAGATGATAATGAAAAAAGAAATGAAATAAGGGAAGTAAATATGACCTTCGAAGATAAGAACGACCGCAGTGCATTGATAATTCAGTTCTTTTAATAAAAAAATAAAAATTATTTTAAATTGTCATGATGAGATTTTGATCGATTATTGAAAAAATATTGATATCGGCTAATATAAAACATTAAGGCAGTGTATTCCTGGCAAACCAAATTTTGTATTCCGACTTAAAACGTGAGTCTGTTTCATTCCTAGTTACGAAAAACGTTGAGGATATAGTAAAAGAAAAATAAATAATTGTAATTAAAAATGGCATCACTTGTTGGAACTTATCAACATTTCAAAAATGAAAATCTTGACGCCTACGTAACATCTCTTGGTATGTACAAACGACTTTATTTTAATTTTTGTTAGTAGTTCTAACACACTTAAATAATTTTTTAGAAGTGCCAGCCGAAGTACAAAAAAGATTGCACGCAGCAACTCCCAAACTAGAAATTCATCAAGGAGAAGATGGAAAGTGGATCATTCGTGAAGTAACACCGGAACGCACATCAGAATGGGTTTTTACATTTGGAGAAGAATTTGAAGAAATGAAATCGAACAGTGTTACTCTTAAAGTAATTTTTGTGCAATTATTATTATTATTATTATTATTATTATTATTATTATCATTATTCTTAAAAAGTACGTATCAACATGAACTAATATTTTTTTACAGCACATGGCCTCTATGGAAGGAAGTAATAGCATTGTGATGACGACTAAATCACCCAGATCAACTATCATAAAAAAATACGAATATCAAGATAATCAAATAATTTTGGTAATTTAAAAACATTCACAAAATGATTGCAAACAAAAAGTTATAAAAACTATAAGTTATTTTTTTGTGTTGTAGACAATGACTCACGAGAATAGCGGAGCAACTGCTAAACGATACTTTAAGAGAGTATAGATCTACAAAGATCATTAAATTCATATTTATATGAATTTTATAAAGAAACTTGGTTAACTTATTAACAAGAGTTTCTAAGCTATACAAGAATTATGAAATTGTAGCTCTTTAGAGTTAAACTATTGTGATATACATTAAACAATTTAAAATATAAACATTTTACGTTTTGTATTATAAATGAATACTTATGACACTTAATAATAAATGATATTAAATTAACTAATATCTCTTATTTCGAAACTACCTGAAAAAACCGTTATCCTTACATATTATATTTTGTATACACAAGGAGTCGAGATCAATTTTTCACAAATGACCTTTACCTAGCCGTGAAGATTCAAACGAATATATTTTTGAAAGAGAGTGAGCAAATGAGCGAGAGAGAGAGAGAGAAACGCAAGAAAAAGAAAGAGACGTGTCCTTTAATGATTAGAGAGCGTGCAGTGCTAATAATTTTGTAATACTTTTAATGAAAGAAAAAATATTTCGATTCGTCATGCGTTGTTGAGATATTAAACTTTAGATAAAAAAAATACTGATACCGGCTAGTATATAAGATTAGACTAATATGTTTCTGTCAAGTCATATTGTTCATTTTGACGTAAAACGCAAGTGTCTTTAATTTCTGATACGTATAATATTCAGGCTACAATAAGAAAAAAGTAAAATTCAAAATGACATCGCTCGTGGGAAATTATCAATTCGTAAAAAATGAAAATCTTGATGAATATTTCAAAATTATTGGTATGCATTAATTAATTCTATTGTAATTTAATCATACATTGAGTTTTCTCATTTATTACTTCCGATTTTATTTAAGCGTCACTAATATAATTGTATGATTTTTAGGAGCACCATTTATGATAAGAAAAGTGATTTTAAAAACAAGTCCAAAGCTAGAAATTCGAGTAGGAGAAGACAACAAGTGGACTATTCGTTTAATTACAATGTTACGTACACAAGAGATGACATTTAAAATAGGAGAGGAGTTTGAAGAAACTATGCCTGAAAATTCCATTCTCAAAGTACTTATTATCCAGTGCAGTTCTGTTCTCGTTAAAGTAATTATATGCATATATTAAATTGAAGTAATATTTTTTTTTACAGAACATCGCCTCGTTAGAAGAAGATGGTAGCTTAGTCATAAAGTCTAAAGGACCCAATAATACAAATGTCACTAGAAAACACGAACTTCAAGATAATCAAATAGTTCTGGTAATTTTAAAACATTTATATAATCGTTGTAAAACAAAAAATTATTAAAACTTAAACCTTTTTTTATTTATTCCAGACAATGATCCATGAGAGCACTGGAACAACTGCTAAGCGATACTTTAAGAAAGCTCCTTAAAGATACACGACTATATTTTTAGCATTCATTATGGTATACATTGAATTATTTTAATAAATGTTTTATAATATTAAAACATCTGTTGATACTTTTAAGTAACCTCAAACTGCCGCTAAATGTTGATAAAGTAGAAAAACAACGTTGGTATTTCAGATATTCAATGATAATGCAACGCCGATATTTCATTTGAAAAGATTGTAATTTAACACGGTATAAAAATTTTGAATAAAATGGTTTTACACTTCATATTAATCTGCAATCGCATATATTTACCATAAATGAAAATAACTAAAAGTAAACAAACATCCGAAATGAAGGTACAGACGCTGCTGCGCTTAAGTAATTATGCGTTTTGGAGTTGCCTCAATAATTACTGAAAAAGAGAAGGCAAGCTCGAGAACCTGCTCCAAGGTACTATTAAATAATTAAAGATTTTGCGATTAATACCCAACATCCCCGTCTGCTGCGGCAAGAGCGGAGCTCGGTGCATAGCCAAGTAACTTTCGATTCTTCGTAACCCATTGCGAACCGCGAGAAATTCACGGTAGCGTGAAGCACGGAAAAATGAGTAATATAATAAGTCAGAGCAGAGCTGGACTCAGGCTCGCGGAAAAAAAGTAATTTCAGCGAAATTTTAGCGCGGCACACGTGAAAGAGGCGTGGCTCAAGAGACGAATCCGACGCGTGGCTCTCTGTATCTCCTTTTATTTTTTTCTTGAACGCTCGCTCGACTCTACACGCGCAATCTCAAAGAGGAAGCACGCGCGGCTCTTGCCAAAGAGGAGAATAGCAAACGCTTTTCAGACATGGCTTTTAGACCGCGAAAAGCTAACCGACTGGTTTTCTTGTCTGCTTGGAAAAAGAGAAACTCTCTATCTGCGAAGGGTCGCTCATTTATTTTTCACTCTCGTACTTAATTTGGTATTGACAGTAATGTTTTATTCCAATGTAAACAACAAGCGTATTACATATTTATAAGTTTTATTTTGCTTTTTCGAGGGACATATTATGAGGATGAACAGAGAAAAAGAAAATTTAGCGCGCCGGAAGATTTGAATGCGTGAAATAAGCGCAGTTATCGGAGTGTCATTGGTTTTCAGCTCACGTTTGCAGTTTGACGGTACGTCGATAAAATTCATTCCTAGAATTTAAAGTGTGTGTGTTTTAGATAAGTCAAATGCAGCGCATATTTTCCGCCAAGAATTGGCATTTGCTCAAGTTAAGAATTTCTTTTTTATCCTACCACAAATTGATTACGACTAATCTCTTTTTTCTTTACTCCGTTGGCGCTCGGATAAACTTTCGAAATTGGTGACAAATTTTACACGCTCCCGTTAATTTACCACAGCCATTTAAAACTTTGAACATTATAAGCTTGGAAAGTCGGCACGATTACGTGCACTCGGTTAATTTTCCGCGTTTAAAAAGAAGTTAAATTACAATCAACGCCAAATTGGATCGTAAAGTGACAATTTTAGCAGCGACTACCTTTTATACGAAACTATTAATTAGCGAGCTCCTTCTTTTCCAGTTCCAGCAATCTCATCGGCCAGCAGCTATATACGTAACGCGGTGTGTGCGAGGGCAGAAGCAGGAGAGGTAAGCCGAGCAGCGCGCAAGGCGTCGTCGTCGTGCTTTAACGCAAAGTTCGACGGCAATTCCAATCGCGATATATTTAATGCATCGCTATACAGGGTTGCAAAGTTGCAGGCGCTGCAACGGGACGATAGCCGATGGCCCCCGGTAGGAAACGGCTCTTCGCGCGCGCAACATGACTGGCCTACTAACGTTTTCTAGCTGCGCTCGCTCGTTCCATGAATAATTTATCTCGGCCCGGAATGCATGTCACAAATGTCCTCGAGGCAACATCGAAGATCTCCGGGTTTTTTCCCCTTTGCTTTTAACAACGGCACGCAAGCGCATTTCTTTTCAGCGGGGGACACTCGAAAAGTGCCAGGCAAATAGCAGTAGCTTGTCAGAGTAGGTAGGCGAGTAGACGGCGAGATCTCTCGAGCTTGGCGAGCGGAAGACGCCGAGTGCAAGAGACTTTCTTTTTCTCCCTCTAGAGAGAAAGAGACAGAGAGCTGGGCGGAGATAAGATAAGGGCTCGTGCATCCCGCAAAACTCACACTCTGCGTTTCACGCGAAAATTGTTGTTCTTGTTTTCGCGACGTAGGCGTTGTGCTTCATTCGAGATATAGGCTATCGTCGTTTTATTGCCGGTGGTTTTATTGAATTTTTATACTGTTTTGCGGATGTTGACTTTCCGGAAATCGTTCTTGTTTTTCATTCAAATTTAAATGGGGAAGTGGGTCAGCAGGCTCGGAAAATCAATAGGATGGGATCACAGGTAGGGTGAGCAGGTGTATGATAGTGTAAGTTAGGATAATATATTCAAAGTCGGATTACAATTTTCGAAGATCATTACGAGGAAATGCATTTTTAAAGAGCTACGAAATTGGTTTAGTTTTTCATTTATTCGGAATATCAAACTATCGATCTTTTTCAATGATAAAATACAGATTACGCGATAGAGGATATTTTTAAACATATTTCTCTTTTATAACAGCAGATACAAGGCTTGTTTGCTACTCTGCACAAGAAGCCTCATATTTTCACTTTAAATATTAGATAGGTCGTGGCATAAATTTCCTCTACACGTATAGAAATGTATAAAGAAAAATTACTATACTGTATAGTTCGGGCGGTATATACTCCATGTATAGGGAAATTTTACTACATGTATAATACT
>JAPYYQ010002634.1:0-17000 GCA_030522585.1 Anagyrus pseudococci
ATTCAAGTAATTTTAAATATTAATCGAAAATTGTTTTTCAGTTACATATTATTGTTGAGAAAGCACACTGCTAAGATAGTTAGCAGCGGTTTTTTGTTTCGTATTTAAAAGCGTATGTATAAAACAGACGTTACATCTGCAACGTAATATAGCACGAAGCGTGTAGGAGCTACGGAATGTCGTGTCGGCTGATTAATTTGTAAGCTGCGAGAGCGTCGCTTTTAAATTAGTGTATACAATTTCTTACGTTTAATGTTGCCGATTAATCGTGCTACTTTTCAATCACCTGTGCGTGTTTTTATGACATTGGCACCGTTGCAAAAATATTTTTTTTTACCAAATTCAGTTGGAAAATCAACAATCATCGCACGAAACGAGTGGGGTTGGATTTCGAATTTAAAAGTTTGGATTGTTAGAAGAGCTTACGTAAAAAGAAAAGGCTAATGTGCGTACTAGGGCTCAGGCGATAACTTACCTTGTAAGGTTTCAGCATTTGACGCAGTTCGCCGGACTCGTTTAATCGCTCCACCGCATCGGCATCCTACAGAACAGAAAGTAACGAATTAAGAAAATATGTTTTTTTTTGTCTTCGATTCAAAAAGAGTTTGAGAAAAAGGATAATAAAAAAAAAAAACATCGAAGAAAACAGCGGCCTACTGCTGGCGCACAAATATTGAAACGCCAGTCATGCGTTGCATCAAGATCCCGAGAAACTCCGGGCAACTATTCCCATAACGACATTTCACGCTGAATTGTCGTTACGCCTTCTGGACGGCCATCGCTTTCTCAACGTCTCTCTATCCGCTGACCATTTTCAAAAGTCGCGCGTTGAAAAAAGTCGAAAAAAAATTTATAAATTCACGGAATTATTTTGAATTTTGTATTTTAAATCGACAGCTAAGACTCAATTATTTCTTTAACTACAGTCGTGACATTCTGCGTATCGATTGCAAGTATCAATTGTACGCCTCCCCCCCCCCCTATCTTAACGAATTCGAAATGTAATTTTATCCTTCCACAACATAATAACAACTTTCTCTCGCTGCCTGTTGACACTTTCTCCATTTGTAAGGTAAGTAGCGTTTGAAATTGATTACGTTGTTTTCCTTTTTTCGCGTTCACTTCGCGGGATTCATCTAGAAAAATCGACATTTCGATTTGTCGTATCCAATTTACAGCCAACCAATTACATTATTTTATCAATGTTTATGTTACCCGCTAAAATTAACGTTATATCGCTTACGTATTATGCAATAAACGAGAATACCATGCATACTCCCAACGACAACGTCTGGATCACGGAGAATTAAATATCTAAAAATTTTACGTAACAGACCAACAATTACGGCGCGACGACGAGGCGAAGCGTCGCGTTAACGGTGACCCAGACTAGACCCGAGTTGCGTTTCATCTCGCGTTTCCTCCTTTTCTCCCGCCAATGTCTCGCTCGTCTCTCGCCTTATCCTTGTCTAATCCCCGAGCTTCCACCCTATCCTGCTATTCGCGCTTGAGCTTGACATCTTGACGACTTTTACTCCCCTCTCCCTCTTCCTTTTGCCATTAAGATTTGCATAGCTAGGGAGAAAGCTCGGAAGCTTCTCGTATACCTCGGTGTCTATCTGGGCCGCGCAGGCTCGCACCAGTCTCGTCTATCCGGCGCGCGTCGCGATATACATATATACAGCGTCGATCGCGCTCCGTGGACTTATTTTTTTTTCCTCTCTCTCCCTTTTGCCGCGCATCGTCGCGTAGCGTGGAACGCGAGAAGAAAGCTCGCGTCATTTGAAATTCAAGAGGCCAGCCGAGGGCTTAATGGATTTTATGAATATGTCAATGAGAAGGAGAGAGAGAAGGGAGCTCTTAACCTTAACAAAGATCTGGACCATTTTGAAAGCTCGATGGACTACTCTGTAAACGAAGCACAGAAGCTGTGTGCGCGTGCATGTGGCTAGTCCATAGTTTAAAAAAAAAATTATACCAACGAGCTTTATCGCCCTCTGAGAGCTTTTTGCTATGGAAAATAGATAGATGTTGGAAAAGAGCTCGGTCGTAAAATGGCTTTAATAAGTGAAGAATTTCATGTTTTTCAAGGTACAACAGCCAATTTGTTTTTTTTTTTATTTTACTCTCAACCTTCGCTCAACTCTTTTTATTTTTTATTATTTTTTTTTTAAATCCTCTTATAAATGTTTATGAATTTTTCTCACATTTTCGCGTAATTAAAGAAAAACGAGGAATAACGTTTTACGTGTCCAGCATATAATCTCTAAGAGACACTCTCGGAAATTCTGCGCCCGAGATTAAAAAATTTATAATTACCATCGGCCAACTTTGCCAACTTCCCAAAACAAGCCGCCCATATCTTCTCGTATCTAAAACTCCAACACGCATTTCTGTTACCCTTAAATAAAAAAAAAAACAAAAAAAAAGCGAGTCTCTAGAAAACTCGAACCGATCCGATTATCTCGCTTGTTTACCGTCGAATCAAGTCGTCGAGTCGTTCGTTAAAATCGAGAATCGCCAAGAGAAAAAAAAAGAGAGAGAGAGAGAGAGAGAGAGAGAGAGAGAGAGAGAGAGAGCTAGGCTGAAAACCGGGGGAATACCGAGGGAGAGCGGAGCTTATAACTCCGCAGGCAACGGCCTTGGACGATCTCCGCGAGCGAGCGTTTCGCTCGAGGCCTCCCCGCTGCTACGACTTTCAAGATTGTGCGCGCGGAGAGAAGTCAGCCGGCCATTATCCCTCGGCAGGAGCAGCAGCAGAAGCGAGTTAACCCAGAATGCGCGCGCTCATCTCTCTCTCTCTCTCTCGAGACGTCGTTGCGACTCTTGGAGGCGCGCGGCGTGCTAATGTGAATACAGGGCCCCCGCTCTCTTGGAGAACGGCGAGAGCCAGGACCACTGCTGCGCTCCGGGCTCTACCTATGCTCTTTCTCCTCTCTTTTCCCCTCTTTTTTTTCTTCTCTCTCTCTCCTTCTTTTTCTTTTTTTTTTTTTGGTTGTTTGTTTGTGAAAGACCACCGTGCGTATACGCGCATTCCTGCGAAGCTAGGGAGGGAGGTTCGAACGAGAAGGTGAGAATGTACACGCTCGTGCGTTATAGGTGGAAAAGGAGTATATGCTTGTGTGCACTGGGGCAGTTATGATATTAAGCGAGCATTTAACGCGAAGGACGCGATGGCTGCGTTTTAAATATATCGAGGAGAGAGAAATAGCGGGAATACCAGTAAGGGTTTGGATATATGCGCGAGAGAGCCAGTTTCGTTGCTGCCAGTACATGAAGAATGTTGGTCTTGCTGCGTATACGTATGCAAGGCTGCGGATTATACCGGGAGAATCGCGTAACACACCGACGCGAGTGCTCGCGATTATGAACTCGTGTGGCGCAGATGATGCGGTTGTAATCGCCCAAGTGTATACGGAACACGTGTAACGGTGATTACGTTCGCGTCTCTCTTTCTCTCTCTCTCAGTCTTGGTAATTGAGTTCGGCGAAAAATTTGTGAATTCAATTTTCCATATAGCGCCCGCCGATACGTATGCTATATTTTACAAGCCGGGAATTTCAATTTAACTTATACTGGACACGTAGGGGGCAGTTTTATTCTCGATATCGTCGAGAGGGATACGTATACGCGTGTGGTTTATTGCGGCTAATAGGAAAGAGAACGGTCTTATCGTCTATCTTGTGTTACCGTAATATTACAGTTGATGTACCCCCGCCTATTGGATGCAATTTATTATTCGACCGCTGATTAAGTTGGCTCGATATACAAGCTGGGGTTTATCTCTTTTCTTTTTTCATTTTGGTGCTTTTTTAAGTTTGCTCCAATGGAATTTCGTAGAACTAGCGAAATAATAATTGGCAATTAATACTCGAGTTCGTACCAATAACCCAATAACCAAATAATCCAATACCCAAAATTTACCGAAATTGTCTAAATAACCCCATAACTCAGATAACAAAAATTAACAACAGATTAATTCAGCAATGCGTCGTTTCAGCCCAGAGGAAGAGAAAAGTTAATTTTTTAAAAATATCTTTTCCACAATTTTAAATAATAACACGAAAAATTCACAAAATGAAGCTACGGTCCGTAGTTTTCAATTAATTACGAAATTCCCAGGATAATCTTGGCAACGTCAAGGCTACATTCATTAACAAAGGCCCAATCATCGATTAGACGTCAGTCGAGCAAAGCTGCTGCGAGTTAATGCGGCCCACGTGACCGAGGCAGTGAACTTTGGCCTTATCTACTTAGCGTAAACCAAAGACGAACCGAGAGCGATCGAAGCACGTGTCCCGGGGGCTGATTGTGTACGCGAGAGAGAGGGAAAGCTCGACAGAGCCGGAGGTCCTTGGTCTCGGGGTAAATTTTGCCAGTCTCGCCGGCTTGCCGTGATATCCCGGATTTCACGTCGGAAGAGTGATTTATGGGGACGCGCGTTGCTGCTTATTGCAATATTAGGTCTTATAATTTATCGAGAAGGGTATTAAGTACCGAGTGGATTATAAGCCTGTCACAATGCCCTGCGCACACGCTATTCCGCGCGTTTTGATGAATACTTTTAGAATCATTGTTTTAGCAACAATACGCGCGCTGCTGAGCAAAATTTATGCAGAGTTTCGGCTTTTTGACGCGTCGACGGGTACGCCCACAAAAGCGTAAGGACAGCTTGACGTGCGAGGGGGTTGATGAAAAAGGACGAAAGTAATGAAAAGGAAGAAGAAAGAAACGGATTTGACTGATAACAAAATGATTGCGATTTTGGGCAATTTTTCAAAGGTATATAAAAAACACTCGAAAGTAAGTCTTTTGATATTTTTCTAATCATCTATCGTGAAATGTCGAGGATAAAAAATATTACCAAAAAAAATCTCTGTATACGTGGCGTATTACAAAAAGTATAACATCAAATTTTTTGTCGGCTATCGTTCGTTTTTTCACGCACCAGACACCTTACAATTCCGTTCTCGGAATTTCCATCCAACGCGACAAATTCACCGCTCGATCGTAGATAAAATTTCCGAATACATTCGAGCGAGAGCGTAAGCAAGTGTCTCCGCTATGATAATCAGTCGAGATCGTACAGGGTATAGTCATCAAGATCCGTATCGCGAGAGATCTAACACCAGACCGGTCTGTCAGCATAGCCGTTAAGTGAAAACGGACAGATTTTCAATTAGAACGCTTACTCGTGCGAATGTGTGCGAGTATATATCGGGCCGTATTCCAGGCAAACGATCTTCCGCTTGACGTGTGCGGGAGATACAGGCTGGATCGTCAACCGCTTGTCAGGATGGAAAGGATAAGTCGACAGGTAGAGCGCAATGTCCGGCAGTCAAAGGATTCGGGTGATATCCCAGAGGACATCTGTGTGTGTGTGTATACGCGCGTCTATCGACCTTCGCGATTGAAGCGCGGATAATCAATACGATTTTAACTGATCAATCAAGGTTGAAGGATCAATCGGATCGTTCGCTTTGATTTTACTTGGTATATAGTTTGCGATGGAAATGATGTTTACGACAACGACTCCTTGATTTTTAATGGATTTAACACGCTTCTGAAGTTATTCGAGCATTTCTGGTTAGAGAGAATCTTTATGCGGGAAGGGAAGTGAGCGCGAGGATGAGAGGACCCTTCGGTCGAGCATCAATATTGCGCAGGGGAGATTCTCGGAAACATTGGGGGAGAGAAAACATCCGTGAAATGTCGATAACGACGCATTTGCCGATGACTCCGATTATTGATCGCGGTGATTGATGCTGTTGCTCGAGTTGCGGAAGGTTAATAGGGATTTGGTCTGATCGAGCGAGATTAACGGGCCTGATTATCTTTTGACAATTTGAGGAGGGATTAAACTTTCGTCATATTAATTTTTATCAAGTGACCAGTGCGTATGAATAAAGTATACCGGGCGTTTTGAATAATCTCGCTTTAGAATAATCCCTAAGGGATGGAAGTTTAATGATTTCGTTCGACTCCGTTCCTGATTCTAATTTCCAGACTTGTGAATAAAATGTTAATGCTATTAAAAGCCTGATTAATCGTGTACCATTTGAATGTTATTAGTCCATTGAGCGACGATCAACCCTTATTGACAACGGAGTTCGGAAAATCATAATTTATGGAAAGTATACCGTAATCATTTTCAACACATCGTAACTACGCTGATTGAATCCCGCGTTAAATCTCGCAATTCATCCGACTATACGGCGCATTGGCTACAAACTGGGAAATTGTTGCATTCAGCAATAATACCCCGTGTAATATTCTCGCGTTATTGCATTAATCAATCGACGCAATCGTTGGATATAACCGCTTATAATACAAAGATAAAAAATCCAAAAAAAAAAAGAAAAAGAAAAAAAAGCCAATTTCTCTTGGACGCGCCGGGATGTATCAACAACTTCGCATCTCTCGCGCGTTCGCGCAATCGATATCTCGCACAGCCCGAGATTCCCACGTTTCGTCTATAACCCAGAGAGAGAGAGAGAACGTCAACCGCACGAAGCGCCAGAGATTATTATTATATCTCTCTCTCGCGCTCGCGCAGTCGGGTGGCTCGTCTGGAATTAAAGTCGAGGCTTCTTCCCGCGGGCTAACTTTCTTCTTCTTTCTCTCTCTCTCTCGATCGTCCTCGGGCCTAATCAGCTCTGGTATACAGTGTGTCGAGAGCGAAGCTCCTCCAAGCCCACGTACGCGCCTGCGTGTGTATACACATAGCGTCCGCTGAGTCACGCTTTTATTAAAGCCGTGCGAAGAAGAGAGCGCCAAAGTGAAAACGACCAATTCACCGGCGATACTTTCGATTGTGTGTATCGCGATGTACACCGCATGCGCGCGCGTGTCTTTCGATCCGAGAGCTTTTAGAAATCTAATTTGCTTCCTTTCAGCGAAACTTTCGGAAGGAAGATCGATCTTCACGGATCGAAGCCCCATGCCGAGACAATGGGCGTTTATTAGGGATAGCACGTGCGAGAACACGGAGGACACGGTCTTTTTCTCTCTCGTATGAAGCGCAGGGCGCGTTATACTTTGTATACGCTCGAGTTTGTACGGTGATTGTCGGGTAGCTGGCTCTCTTTGCTCGGCTTGATTCGAGAGAAAATTCTGGAGCTGACAGGATCTCGGGTCTTTCTTGCTCGGTTAAGTATATCGTAACGACGAGTTTCCCCGGTAGAACGCTTCTCTTCAGGGCTCCTGCGTGGATCGTAGTGACGTCGCGATAAAGTATATCGTCCAGCCGCGTTTGTATATTGCCGTTACTATATTACGCGTGCATGAGCCAAGCGTATTTCAAAGGCTATAGCACTGGAATTAGGTGCGTTAGTCGGTCTACACTCGTTGGCTCGAATATTCGTTATCAAGTTCGTTTCTTTTTTTTTTCCACAATAAACGCAGCTGTCGCCTAATGCGCACATAGGAGAGTTAGCCCAACGCGCGTATTACCATGTGCGCGGCCAACGCGAAAAGCGTAAAATCACAGGCTACGTTATAATCAGCTCTATCCGCGCATTGCGCGTATATCCGTATAACGAGAAGGAAGAGGTAGCGCAAAATTTTCCTTTTCCAATCGTATATAACCGCACGCGATTTCCATGCGCGCATTACCAGAGGCAACGTGCGCGTATATAGTAGCTCTCATTCGCGCAAACGCGCGTCGCGCAAAGTCGTTATGCGGCCGCGGAGGAGAACATACCTCTTTCGCTCTCGTCGAGCCATTCGACCGGCCGACGAGCAGCTCTCTATATACGTACACACGCTCTGTCGCGCAGGTGTAAGTGCGGCGAATTAACGCGCGAGCGCTTTAAAGCCTTCCCCTCTCTTTATCGAGCGCGGCTATTTGTAAACAATATCGACAGCTCGCACACGCTGGCCCGCGTGCGCGGTTTGACACTTGAGATTGAATCTCCCCCCCCCCTGCGCCCTCCTACTCGATTCACACGAACCTGGAGAGTCTCTCTATCTGTCTGTCTCTCTCTCTCTCTCTCTCTCGATGGAATGGCTTGCGTAAGTGCACGTATACACAGGGCTTTCGGTAAACGCGTGCCGCGAGAGTTATATAAAAGGCGCGAAGCCAATCGCGCGCGCCTCTCTCCTCGCCTTCCCCTCCCCCTTTTTTCTTGATTTGGCTGCTGAAAAGTTAACCGGTCTCTATCTCTCTATATGCCGGTGCCACTGGGAATGTGCGTTCGCTGGATATTCCGGCAAGGCCGCGTCCGTTGTTTATCCCGATTATTTTCACCTGTTTTTTATACATACTTCGTTTGAAGAGTATAAAGTTTAACGGAAGATCCTGCGACGGAGAAGGATAAGCTATACGGATGACGCGTGTAACGGAAAAATCGAAATCGGAGAATCGCGATGCCTCCCCAGTCGAGAGATGCGACCTTCGCGTCGCGAGCATCTGGTCACGTGTGCTGGGCGGCGTGTTGGGTGTAACGTGCGTACATCAACGTCAGCCGAGGCGAGCGTGGGCGTTTTCTATTATTCACGCGCCGAGGGAGCTGCTGCGGATATAGAGTAGCTCTGGCGGCGAGTGCATTTATATATTTACCGGGAATTAGCCGAGCGCGACGAATACGCGCGAGCAGAGCCAAGGGCGGGCAGGGGAGATTAAAAGCAGGCAGCGTGGGTGGATTCTCGGTGCGCGCGAAATACGAGAGCTGCCATTGCGGACTCGGCTCTCTCGTATTCCGTTTACCGTTACGTCCGCCGTTGTCATTTAGTTTGTTCTTTTTTATGCTTCTTATTCGTTTTTGTTATCTGTCGAGTTGTTTGCAGTATAGACGCTGCTAATTGCAAGTTCGTTTCGAAATAGTACGCGCGCGTGCGCCTACGCCTGATGGCTAAGACGATGGAGGGTATTGTTTCGAAAAATATGTGAAGAGTTTGAGAAAATTTCTAATTTCTTTTTTTTTTTTCAGCTGAGAAGTCTCGGATTGATGAGAACGTGCGTGTGGCCTTTTTCATTTGATCTATCTACTTTTCTTCCATCGGTTCAAATGTTCTGTACTAATGTAAATAAGCATTTTTTTCGTATCCATCGCATAAAAATTAACATTTTCATAAAAAAAGAAAGAAAAAATAAAAAAAAAAAAAAAATAAGAAATTACAAAATCTTCAATATTCCATACGTTCAGAAAAAAAAATAGCAATTTCATATGTCTCATCTTTCGCGTCAATAAAAGAGGAAAAAAACACCGTCCCCCTCTCCCTGAATACTTTAAGCCTGGCGTTGGATTTAACCATCGCGTCGCAGCTGGCATTCCATCCCGCATTATAAATCTATAAACCCACACACACACACACACACACTCGATAGCTACGCTTCCCGTTACAACTCGTTCAATTTTCTCGCGGCGGCTCTCTTTCTCGTTTGCATTTAATTATCCTCCTCCTCCTCTCTAGCGCGCGTTTCCGCATCGTATATATACACTCCTAGCCGCGTGCACGGGCATGCGAATACACGCAGATGTATATACGTAGGCGCACTCACCCCGATATGTTGTCCATCGATGAAGAGCTGTGGCACTTTGATGGCGTTGCAGCCGGTACGCTCCCTGAGCTCGCTCTGCAGCTCGGTCGACATGTACATGTCCCGCTCCTCGTACTTCACCATGTGCGTCCTCAGGATCTGCTTGACGTGGACGCAGCGGTAGTAGGTCTCCCTCACGATGCCCATCGTCGTCGTGTAAACGACCACCTTGCCCGCGTCCTTTGCCTTGTAATTCTGTTTGGGACAGACGAACGGTTTATTAACGAGTTTGCTTGAAATTCTGCGTTTTTATTTCAACATCGTTTTATTATTTTTATTTTTGTTGCACTATTTACAGACGGATATTTACTGTCTATCGCGTACGTCACATACCCTTTTTTTTCTCATTCAAATTGAAAAATAAAGCGCAGCTAGCCGATGCCGAAAGTCGGTTATAGAAAGAGCGTAGGCAGATATATATAATTTACGTCACTTTATTTTACACCGTCAAGGAGTCGATAACCCATAGCTCACACCTGCCACACAACAGCAAGGAGAGCCGCGCTGGCGCGAGGCAATTCTCCGACAAAGTATATACGTCTCGCCGATTCAATTTCAGAATCGAGAACAGCCAATCCCGCTAACGTGTGTGTGTGTCTGCGCGCGCCTGCCCTTTCCCGGTCTTTTAATGCTCTTTTTTCATATCCCCGTCTCTCGCGCGTCATTCGCCGATTTTTTTCTTCTCTTTTTCATAACCCACATTACTGTAATACGCGTTACGTGTGCGGCTCGTAAAAATGTTATGTGTTCCGTAACCGTTGAGATGCGTTGTATACGGCAAAAGTCGTTACGTACTCCAGCGAAAAACAATCGTGGATACACGACAGACAGACAGCTCTTACGGTACCCGCGCAAATAAGAATAAACGTATATTTATGTATACACGCGTACGCATTCGAGCGCGGTACGTCAATATGAGCCGAGTGCGAAATAACGCTCGATCCAGAGCCTCCCCCTTGGCGTATTCCAACGGCCTCTCCCCCGATTTATGCGCGATGTCGTTTCAAAAAGTGCGTCCCAAGAAATACCAGGCTCTCTTGGTATAGGTGCGAGAAACGACTGCGGACTATCGCGGCAACAGGTCCTCGAGAGCGTCCCGTTAAATGCAAACTGGTTGGAGGGGTGCAGAGACCAAACCTGAGCGGGGAGATCTAATTACTCAAGTGTTGGTTGTATATAGGTGTAAGCGCAGTTGGCGGAATCTCTTTTTGCCAGGAGAATTGCGGCTCGTCTACGCGAGATAGAGAGGGGAAGCTTTTCCGTTAAAGCTCGACGGGGTGATTTTATTTCGACGCTCCAGTCTGGCCGAGCGAACGAGCGTTAATACGAAATTAATGGCCGTGATAACAATTTGGTTTATGAGCCTTTGTCGGTGGTTATGCTTTTAGCTCTCTCTCTCTCTCTCTCTCTCTCTCTCTCTTTCCTTCTCTCTCTCTCTCTCTCTCTCTCTCTCGGTTTAATGTCGTAATGCGTTTGCTCGGTTATGCGCGCGAGCCTGAACTTAATTTGAGTAACTGGATTGCGGTATTAAATGGCCTTAAAGTGCGGATGATTCAGGCCGACTTAATGGACTTTTGAAAATGGACAAGAGTCCAACCGAAAATGGAGAAATTTTGCCTTTATTTTTCTCCCTCTCCCTCTCTCTCTTTCTATTCCTAGTAGTGGCGTGTTTTTCGTATGACTGATATTGCCCGGCAAATTTATTTGGATTGATCGTTTTTCGGCGTGTTGGCTATTAATTTTGCGGGCTGGACGAGTACGCGTACACGGGAACTTTGTTTTGGGGGGTGAAAAAAACGACGCAGCTCAACGGTCCGTTATATAATTTGAAACGTCAAGATGATAACAAATGATGTAAGGTTCGTATATCGAATGAAAAGTCAAAAACCTATATCGTTTGTATGCGTGTGTCACGAGAGTCCATAAAGCAAGTTATAAACCGTTGACCAGCAATGTTTTTCGTCGCCGTTACCTAACCCCAGGCCTCTCTCAATTAACCTCCCTAACTCTTTCTCCGACGCCCGGTGTGTGGCATCTCGAAAATTCTCGATCACCCGCAAATCTAATCAACGAGTGAGAGACGTCGAGATTCTTTGAATACAATTCCAATATGGAACAGCACGGCCGATCGGACGTTCGATGAAAAAAAAAAAGAGAGGATACCCCGGGATAGTCGAAAGAGAGAGCTAATAAAAAAGAGGTTGGCAAACAGTGGAATCGATATACGCACGCCGTTGCTCTCTCTCTCTCGGATTTCAATCATCGCTCCCCGTGTGATTCGAACCTCCCCCCTCTCTTCCCTCCTGCTCACCTTTACCGATATATGTATCGACTGGAGACTATACGTGGGTACCCTCGCCGCGTGTTTTGATTAAGGAGTAGCGGCCGGTGGGCTTCTTTATGACGCGTCATTGATTGCCGCTCGTTCGTCATCGACGTGGTTTTCGCTTTTCCGATCGCTTTGACACGCGCGTTCCAATGCGTAAAAGCTGAATTGCTACGCTAAATCACGCGAGAGTGGTTATTTCCCTTTTTTTGTTTTTTCTTTTTGTTTCTTTTTTGTCGTCGGTCGGAACGCTTTGACAGATTAAGAATTCAGCGAGAAAGTGTATAAGGTGGATCCTAATGGTGGTGAGAGATTTTTCGACAATGACGCGCGATTTTCTTGCGTCACGCGCGTGCATCTTCTTTGAAGATTTTTGCTTTGCATTTTAATAGAGTGCCATTCAATTTTATCTCGCTTTATTCTTGTACAGTCAAATTTATTCTCGTATAGTCCCGCCGCGGCTGGGGAGTATACAGAAATAAAAAGTTTCCTCGTCCTCGCTTGTATAGATCTACAGCGAAGCTAATTGCGGAAAAGACAGTATGCGTATGCAGCTCTGTATATCTGGCAACGACTTTTTCATTCGATTCAATAATCGACTTGATAAATTCGACTTTCCAACGCAGCAAACAATGTTTGTTAATCACCCTTGTCTGCCTTACACGGCTCTAGGCAAGTATTTCAATCGGGTGTAATTAACCTCGACGAAAAATATAACGAAACTATTCGTAATGTCCACTTGCGCGAAATGGTCGCGCGCGCGCGTTCGATAAACCGATTTATGAAACAGCTTGCTCTTGCTCTCTCTCTCATTAATTGCCCCTCCTTGCAACACGCACCTATTATCATAGACAATTATCAGAGCCAGCCGATCGCTATACCAAGACGCGAGGATGGAGAAAAAAAGTAAAAGGGCGCGTTATGCATGTAAAGCCCCCCCCCTCCTCTAATATATATATATCTCTCTCGTTACATAAAGTTCGCGCTTTAAATCAAAATAGCAGCCGTGGAATTTCCAATATACATAATATCGAGAGCTCACGCGCGCGAGCACCGGCAGAACTATTCCATAGGATGTTCAATTTCGCAAGGAAATAAGCGTAAGCGCGAGAAACATATGGTTCGATAGAATTTGCCGCGGATAAATCATCGTATATCCCTCCAACAAAGTATACCAATACCTCAAACTCTCTCGCGACTACTTCTCTCTCTCTCTCTCTCTCTCTCTCCCTTGAATATTCAAAGCCCAATCGATTGCATCAACTGCATGGTTACATCGACGCGGCCGGTTACCTCACCACAAAAGTGCCGCTGCGACTAATCATCGTCCGTATATCAATAAAACACCTGAGAAAACCAATTTCATTATCAGCGACTGGTAGAAAAAAGAAAAGAAGAAGCGAAATGTTAAAAACATTTTATCGAGACAGAGTAAAGCTCGAGGCGAGAGGAGAATCAGGAAGATCGTCCTCGGCAGAGTCTCTCTACTCTCCCGAACACACCTCGATCAATTACGCGCGAGAGTAGAAAAGCTTCTCTTCCTCCTCACCCTCCCCTTGGCTCTCGCGCGAATGCCGATATGCTGTCAGGTCTCTCTTTGTGGCTTGCCGGCCGGGGATGCGCGCCGATAAATCAACGTCCGCGAACGGAGAGAGAGAGAATAAAGACGGGGCAGGGGGGCTGCTCCCCCCCCCTCCCAACCGAACGGATAACGTCCAGATCAATGGGAGGAGGTGCGCGTTTGTTTCGAAAATCCCCCGGGGTTCAACGGACCCGGGAAGAATGCAGACGTTGTACATCCGCGTCTCCCTACCTGCTCGAGACATTCAGGGCTTTTGAGTACAGAGCGATCGTCAAGGTTTGCTTAATTGTTTATTATTATTGTTCTTGCTGCGATTTGTATGAATCGTCATGGCTTCGTTCGAGAGCGCACCTGTCGCGTTTGTTTGTTCGCTTCGACGGGGCTTTTCTTGCCGAGAGGCTGTATCGCGAACGGCGTAATAGAAATTACGTAGTTGCGAGAGGAATTATTAAGGCGTCTATGCGCATCTGTCTGCTTCTACTTGGGACTTTCTATTTTTTGGGAGGGGCGGGGGGTTTGTTTTCTCCGCGAAAATTGATAAGAAAAAAAAATTTCATGTTGTTACGAATTAACGATCGTATTCAAACGATCGTTTCGATAAAAAAATAAAAGAAAGAGCAGAAGTGAAGTCTATACACGGAAACTCAGCGCAAGCACGAGCGAAGCGCAACATTGCGTCAACGACGAGCAAAATTTTGTGTACAACGCAGCTTCAAACCGAGACACGCGCAATAAATCCCCCTCAGAAAAAAAAACATCAGCATAGGCTACTCGCACATGTCCAGGCGTAAAAGTCCCCCCATCTCTCTCTCTCTCGGGACAATCGTCATTCCATTATCTTGCATAAGCTATACACATCCAGCGAGATCTCTCAGCCGAATCCTAATCAATTTTCCCATCCCTCTCCTCTAGGCTTGCGCAACGAACGGCGCTGAAAAGGAAGAAGAAGGAACAAAAAAAGGTAAACGACCAACAGGGGGGGGGGCAGCGCGCGTAGGAAAAAGAGACGGCGGCGTGGAAAAAAGAGCGGCGATTTCTTAGGCCACGAGAGAGCCGCGGACTTTCACCGAAGGGAAATTTTCGCTAGCCACGCGTGTCTGCGAGCGCCTACGAATTGACCGATCGCCCGTACGCGGAGCGGTTAACACTTCAACGCCCGTGCGAGTACTCGAGAGATACGAGAGAGCGATCTGATGTGTGTGCATAAACGCATGAAATTGCGGACTTCTTATTATATCCATGGCTTTTTTTTGTAGGGTCTGAGTGTGTGCGAGATCTGGGTACGTGTGGGGTGATTAGGTGAGACGATCGGGGCGTGTGCGTTGTTTTTGATCGTGGGTATTTTTGATTAATTTTTATGTTTGTAAAGCGTTGAGCTGGCACTTCAGCTCCGCACTTGCTATCAGAGGGTTAAGGCGGTGTACCGCGCTAAGATTTGAATAAAGATCGTTCGTTTAATTTTTTAAACAGATCTTGTTGAAGTCGTTGATGTTGTCCTCGTGTATGCTCCCTCCCCGTGTCGTCTAATTGAATTACTTATTGTTATTTATTGATAATTGTCTGCGGAAATCGAAGCTCAGCAGCCAGTGGAGAACTCGAAAGTAAGTATACCGCGCAAGTGCGCACCGATACAAAAGAAAAGTAACGAAATACCACGTTACAAATCTCTAATGCACTAGTAACTTTTTTGTATTCCTTTGAAACGTTTATACGTATAAACAACCACCGTAACCGCTCCAACGCGCGTTTTTTTTTGTCCTCAAGCACCATCTCCCTAAAAATTCCACGAAAATATTCATACTGCTAATCAGTTCTGCGCGTTATCAAACCGCACTAATAATACTCCAGTCCCCTTGCTTCTCGAGAGCAGAGCGTCAACGAGAGTCAAAAGGTATTTTTCGTATGCAGCCGCTTTTCCACTGAAAATGCAAGCCGAAAGTAGGAATATACGCATCAGAAGAGCCGTACAACAACATTAGCGTCACTCTCGCAATTAGCTCGTGCCATCGAGATTGCTTGCCCTCTCCCCTACTACGAACCGGTGCGCCTGTGCCGTTCTCTCGATTAATCGTCGATTCTAATCTGGCCTTTTAATTTTTGCGCTTGATAAAAAGAAAAAAAATTCGAGTCTACAATGATCCGCGCGTGTCCCTGCGGTTGCGCATTCCCAGCGGATTACACGAATGCGTGTTTAACAGAACACGATGTGTTTTGTATCGGATTGGAATGCCAATTCCTTCTCTCTCTCGTTCTGGCATTCCTCGCATTTGTCCATAGGTTGTTACAAAACGCCGAGAGGCTTCGATTATGTACACAGGCAGCGCCGGCAGCAGCAGGTCGATTTGACGGGAGCTCGATCCTTTTGCTGTTGTACAAGTTAGAGAGAGAGGGGGGGGGGGAGTGTGCGTTGCCTATATTGGTCTCGAGAGCCGATGTGTTTGTGTGTTGGTACGCGCCCTGTTGCTTAACGGCCGTGTAAACTTAGGAGTGTATATGGATATATGTGTACAACGGGGAGGGAGGGATGGAGCACTTATCGGATTCATCGAGCTCTACGGGATGAATTTAGTTGGTTAATGAAATTATGATTTATCGGCGGCTTGCGTAACGTCGGATAACCAACTAATCTTTATCTCTCTCTCTCTCTCGCATCCTCTGTATAATAGCATCTCGGTAATCGATCATCCCAGCTGGATGTCGTAGCATCAGGTGTGCGTATCGGAAATTCACCGGCAAAACAATATGTATAGAGCGCGAGACCGACAAATAAAAAGTATAAGAAAAAGTTAACAACAAAATGTAGTTTAACGAAAAACTATGATAACCCGGACCCTAGGCAACTTGGCTCTCTCTCCAGTCTCTCCGCGTTGGCTTGAAATTTCCAGTCGAATCGATTTGCCAGAAAAGCATCGATAAAAGAGCCGAAGCGGCAAAATATTCCCGCGCGAACGCGCGCACGATTGACGACGCGCGCGACGTCGTGCCCCGGCAAGTAGCCTAATAGCAATCTGCCCCCCCCCCCCTTCCTCTGCTCCTCGAGCCGGGGGGGCTGTGCGCAGGTTGCCGGTTTTATATTGCCACACTCGCTGGGCAAATTGAAAGTTTTCCGCGAGTGCGCTGCAGTCCCTCTCTTGCGTCAGGCCAAACCGGCAGAGGGAACCCCCCTTTACCACCCCTCCCCCTCCGTCTTCTCTACTACTTTGGCAAAGATTACGGAGGCCGAATGTCCGGCAAACGGTATATCTCTTTCCCTCTACCTTACCCCCCCTCCACCCCCTCTTCCTTCGCCATCTTACGCTCACCCGGATTTTCCCGTCTCGAGAGAGAGGGGAAAACGCGCAATCGGTACACGCGCGCGCGCGCGGCGCGTTCTCGCGCCAAATCGGCCGCGAATCGGGAATGAGAAACGCATATGTACCTGCTTGGCTTTGGAGCAGATGTAAGCGGAGGAATTTACGAGGCTTAGTTATTTTCTTTTTTAAATCATTCCATTTTTCTCTCCGTTTGTTTGTTTTTTTTTTTTTTTTTTTTTTTTTTTTTTTTTTTTTTTT
>JAPYYQ010002635.1:0-16983 GCA_030522585.1 Anagyrus pseudococci
TTATTAAATTCCGAGTAAGTATCAACTTTCCTACAAAATATAGTAATTTTTGCTAGAATTAAAATAATTTTTACTGAGCGATTTTTCTCAGTGTATATACATTTACACAAATCGGCAGACAGTCTGTATCGCGTCGAGGAGGCGCTTATAATACTTGGTAGAGCTATACACGGGCGCGTACATCGTAGAGTCTCCACACATGCTCGACGAGAGAGAGAGAGAGAGAGAGAGAGAGAGAGAGAGGTATACAGAAAGCGGGACGTGCTTCTTATCAAGCGCTTCGATTATCATCGAGTCAACGTGTGCCTCCACGTGCTCCCTCTCTCTTTCTTGGCTCATCTCGCGACTCGGATTCCGCGAATAGGATCATCGGAGCCGGGCGCGCACGCTATACATGAAACCTGCTGATCGACCTTCGCGCACGCAACGGCGCTGTTCGTCATTTTTATTCCTTTGGAATTCGGCGACTGGTCAGTCCTCGTCGCTTTAAGCGAATTCACATCTCGCTATATTTATCGTTAATCGCCTCTCTCGGTGGGGCTGCGTTAATTAGCAGGGCGGCGGATTGACGTCGAAGAAGACGTTGAGCTCCATCATGCAGGCGATAACGAGGAAGATGCCGTACATGACGAGGCAGGCGAGGGCGACCTTCTTGTTGAGGACGAAGCCGTAGAGAGCGGTGACGGCGAAGAAGCCGAGGACGCAGACGATGATCGAGAGGTTGCTGTAGACAAGCGCCCCCGACACTATCACCACGTCCTTGCCGCTCATGAAGGATTTTATGGCCCAGGGTAGACCGAGGCAGAGCAGAATGTCCAGGGTGTTGGCGCCTATGGTGTTGCTCATTGCCATGTCCCCCTGACCTGCAAGCACACAACGTATATGCGCATACACACGAATAAGAGCTTATGTTGCTGTCTTTTTTTTTGATAAAATATGGGCGCGCCTGCGGATGAGTATACGCGCGGAGGCATGTGTTATCGAACCTTCCGGACTTGGCATTTTATTTTCGAAAAATTAATGCTCACCCAGCGCGCACACACGCTGATTAATCAACGACGTAATCGTCAATTTTGTCAGGTGTCCCATACAGGGCAATCGAGGGAGAGAGAGAGAGAGATAGGCGGAATGTGTATGCAAAGCAAATCGATGGTGTAAGACAGCTGGAATGCTTTTTACCAATATTTACATATATAACATCTGAGCAATCAATTAAACGCAGGCTTATCCAACATTGTCGGTACAATTTCGTCTTTTTTTTCTTTTTCATTAAATAATAATAATAAAGATGGTTAAATACAATTATACGCGGTCTTATTTTTGACGTTTAATTTCAGAAAAAAGCAAATTCCATTGTGTCTACGACTACAATTGTAATGATGCTTTAAAAATAGGTACTGAATATAATTTCCGCTTCCGAAAATTGATGAAAAGTATAAAATTGTTTTTCTTAAAATATTTCATACGTTTTTCCGGTGACAAAAGAAAAATAAAGTACGTGTTAATAAAGCGGTTTATCGATAAAGCGAAACGTTTTACTTGCCGCTCCTTCACTTGTAAAAACATTCTAGATAAGTAATTGAAAAAAAAATTTTTTTAAAGTTCCACTGTATCGATGACTAAATCAATTATTTCTCGTGAAATACACGAGCAGTAAAAAAAAGAGAAAATAAAAAAGCGAATGTAGAATCAACAAAAAAACCAAATCGTCAATTTGTCCGCGCGAGCGCGTGATAAGACGGGCGATAAAAATTCCAATCTCATTAACCCCGGTGCACCGGTAAATCCCCGTAGTTTTTCTTAAAACAGCTAAAAATACAGAAAAGAGAAATAAAGAAAGAAACAAGAAAGAAAAAAGAAAGAAAATAATAAAAAATCCGAAAAAAAGGCAAAGACAGATGGTTATTGGCTTATCTCGCTCGCAACGAACGAACGCTCACCTTGATGCGATAAAATGACGATCGAGACCATTTCAGGTAGATTACCACCAGCCGAGAGAAAGGTGATGCCCATTACGGAGTCGGGTATGCCGATCGTGTCGCCGACGACCGTCGTCATCCAGGATACGAGGTAGGACGATATGGCGATCCAGATGATGCACATGACGAAGGTAAGCGGATAGAATCGCCTGAGGCGCTTGTAGCGGCTGTCCGGTATCGTCAGCATCAGGATGAACTTGAGCGGCCAGGTGAAGACGAACCAGAACTTCTCCAGGCCCGTGCTCTTCGACGGCCAGGCGAATATCGACACTGCAACAAGCCGCGTGTCCGATATATTCCCTTCGGCTTCTTTACACCGATCTATCTCTCTCTCGAGAGAGAGCGCGTTATGTCTCACGCCTATCGGTATTCCACTCGAGACGCGCGCGTTACGCGCGAACATTATGAAATCTCTCTTTATGGTTGGCCAATGAAAATCAAGCGGATTACTGCATGAACGCCGTTTGACTTTGACACCGCTTACTTTGCCCCCTTTCCCTTCTCGAGGCTAATTGAACGAGTTTGGCTTACCTGGTTCCTCGTAGACCTCGTAGCTCGGCGCCCGGCTTGCGCCAGCCTCGCCGTTCGATTGGGCTTTCAGCTTGCTTAGACTGTTGCGGTACTCGGTTACGAGCTCGCCGTGAAAGTACGGCTTGTAGGTGCCGAACGGCATCGTGTAGTTCTCGTGCTTTACCGCTTCTTTAAACAGCACCAAAAGTTTCCAAATTTATTTTTCGAGCACGCGTATGTCTATTGCCTTTGCTTAGCTCTGGCGCTTCGTTTACAAAGCACTTTCTTTGGCTTTGATCGTAAAAGAATACGATACGTCGTATTAATAAAACATTATTACCGAATAATTTAAAACTGTTATACTTTATTTTTATTTTTATCCTCGACTTTTATCCTCAAAAGTTACAAACTCGGAACGATCGACCTTCGCGGGGGCCCGCGTGGAATTCCCATTGTCAAATCCGACACACACGTGACACAGTTTGAACGCAAACAACCGATAAGCGCCCAAATATAAACTGTATATAAACGCTATGAGCGCGCGTGGTTAACTAAAAAAAAGCTCAAAAAATAAAATACAAAGATAAAAGAAGAAAAAAAAAGCTCGCGCGTATAGTCTATCTCCCCTTCGTGTCCTTGCGCCTACGCGCACGAGCGCGGCGTTCACGTAAACTCCCAATTAGCCTTTCTCGGCGATTACAAGATCGATATAAAGACGTCGGCGAAAGAATAAACGGCGGAGAGCGGGGGGGACATTAGCGCGTCCCGTAAATAGCTAGTTATTAAGCAAATTGTGGCTAGGCTGGAAGGGGTCGTGTCTGGGCTGGTCACCTGCTTTAGCCGGGTTGTCGGCCGCGGGCTTGACCTCCGAGCTCGTGAAAATACGCTTGAACAATCGGACGATGCGGTCGTTGACGAACAGCAGGCTGAAGTAGCTGACGAAGAGAACGAGGAGGACGAGGGACTCGGTGGCGGTGACCAAGCCGTCCCACATGACGACCACCAGCACGCCGACCGAGAGCGCGTAGATCACGCAGTCCCTCGAGAGTATCTGCCATTTTAGCTGGATCCCCTGCGGATTAACAAAGTTTTGGTTTTTCGTTAATTAAACGCACCCTCATGTCGCGTGTACGGCTTTAAGGGGCTGTTGCAGGAGTTGAAAGCTTCGGGGTACCGAGGAAAAAAGAAAAGGGAAAAAAACGGACAATATAAACAAGCTTTGTATAATTAATCATTTTAACAGAGACGCGCGTGCGCGGCCGTTTTAACGAATTGCGGTAATTTTGGCGTTAATTGCTTGACTAATTGCTTCCTGCTCTCGTTATCGCTCGAATAATACGTATTGATATATACAGAGATAATTTGACTCGGCGATTGACGACAACGTCGCGCGTTTAAAAAAATATACAACTCGCGGCAGGTAAGCATTTCCCGGATCGCATCGAAAAAGCACTGCGTCTTTCGTGAGCTTGAAAGAATCGCAATCTGCGTAGTCGCATATATTTGCCGATCGAACGCAGAATCGAATGAGCAAACAACAAAAGGACATTGAAAAATGATCGAGTTTATAGGCATGGGTGGGTGGGTGCAATATATATATAACGACCTTGGCTGCAAAGAGAGCGCCAACGGCGGGCGTGGCGAAGGTGTTGAAGACGGCGCCGCCGACGACGGTGCCGATGCCAAGATCGGACTCGGTGAGAAACGTCCCGACGACGTTGATGAAGAGCTCGGGGAAGCAGCTGGCGGTCGCGAGGAAGGTCGCCCCGGCGACGTCCATGCTGATGCGGAGATCGGCGCAGATGCAGTCGAGCGAGGGCAGGAGGTAGTCGTTGCAGACGTAGGCGGTCAGGAGGAAGCAGTAGAGCCCGACGAGCACGTGCAGCAGGGCCGCCCCGTGCCGACGCTGCTCAAGGCTGAACGGGTCCTCCGGGAAGTCCTCGATCGAGTGCGCCGAGCAGTTCTCCTGCCGCTCCACGTCCGATTGGACGACTTGCAGCTGCTGCGGCTGTATGCTGCTCGAGCCGTTCGCCTCGGCCTTGTTACCACCTGACCCGCCGAGAGAAAACAAGGGAGCGTTATGTTTGGATTGAGTAGGCGCGCTCGTATAGTCTTTTTTTCGTCTGCGTGTGCTTTTACGAAAAAAGCGCACCGGTTATTATCGGTATACTCAATCCACTATTGAGAGCTTTACGATGAGAGACAGGCCAAGCGACTTTTGTTGTTTGGTCGCCTCGGCGATTATTATCGCGGCTAATGCCGGAATAATCGCTGTATAGAAGGGAAGTTTGAATCACACGTTCGCATCTTGGTTTTAGTGCGCGTGAGCCTATTATACGATCGAACGTATAGATAACGATCTATACGAGCATGCGAAACTTGATAAAGATGTGCTGACTGTTTACGAATCTGCGTCTCGAGAGCGATAGTCGTAGATCGTTCGGTGGATACTTTCAGGCCGAAAAATAAAACGAACGATCGAGTCCACGCGTGGATATTTACAGAAGCTTGAATTTCCATCGCGATTGTGTATTATTTTCCTTCTAATCGCTCATGGTGTGCATGGGTTGCGTTGCGCGCACCTTGACTCTCCTCTCCAATAAGCGACTATAGATATACGAACGCATGTAATGCGCGGCGGGCGAGCGGTCAATTATCGAGAGAGAGAGAGAGAGAGAGAGAGAGAGAGAGCCGAGTATAACCGCGCGGGAGAAAAACCGCACGGGAGAGGAGGTAAATAAACCGAGTGGCACATCAATGAAATTCAATTATTCCGCGGATACATATACTCCTCCTCCTCGTACTGTCCCGCCGTAAGATTATCTAGAAGCGCGGCTACTTAATTATTTGTGTGTTTTCATTCGCGCTCTATTTGTTTTTGCCTCGAATGATTCACTATATTTGCTGGCATACGCGCGCGCGCCCAGCTCGCGAATCAATGCAATCGCCGTTCTTACACGAACGTCTAATGTTTTTATTCTTTTGTTTATTGCTATTTTTCAAGAGTTTTATTGAAAATCGCCGATTTTCTTTGTTTTCCAACGTACCTCGGGCAGAGTCTTTGAGAAAATTTTGTAATGTCGTGTTTCTTTTTTTTTTCTATTTATTTTAACGGAATTAGCATTCGCGCATAAAATGATTGCGAGGCATTTAAGATATGGGAAATATAAATATAGTTAATTGCGCGTTATATAAACAATGGTGCGCTTTCGAATTTATATTTCAACGAATTATGACATTGCGCGGACTTTTCTTTTTGTTTTCTTTTTTCTTTTTTTAATAAATTATAAAGCATTTTTCATTGCGCGATAACGCATTCGATTTTAAATGTGATCATTGAACTAGAAATTATAATCGTCGGCTGATAAAGTAAAATGTCCATCAAGCGATATACAGCGTTGAGAAAGAAAAATTCCAATTTTGTAAAGTGGAGAATATTAATGTTCACGACAATGTTAAAATGTCCAGCAAAATTTAACTCATTTTCAAAACGTATTTTATTTCACTTTACCCTTACGTAAGTGCCCGACTTATTTTTTTTTATTTTTAACACACTTTACTAATGACTTATTGCCGTTTCACATGCATTATAACAAAAATTGAAATTTCTTGTAGTAAAAGTCAATGAAAAAGATCGATTGCACTGATCGTCGCATTACTTTTGTAAACGTCTAAGCAACGGCTAAACAAATTTGGACAGCAAACCGATGACCTTACAGAACAATATCAATAACGATAAAAAAAATGTAGATAGAACCAAACCGTTTGAAACCAACGCACGCCACCAAAAAATCATTTCTCGCAACGATTCAATCTTTTTTCTTTCAAAAATCAAACAAGCTAAAACTACCACTCACCATCATTGTCATTAAGCGTGTGCGCCGCAGCGATGGGTGCACCGATAAAAAGCCCAACGGCCACTAGTAGAAGAAACGAGGCGAACCAGGCGAATTTGTTGGTGGCCGCCGAGCAGCGGAGATCCATCGCGGGCCCAGGCCGGCCCGTGCACTAATACCGCACCAGGAAGAAACAAAAAAAAAAGGCGGCCCGGCAACGAAAGCTCCGACCCGAAGAAACGTCGTCGTAGTAGTCGTCAGCTTAACATGATCAACCGAACGATCGACAAGAGTAAGAGAGGGAAAGAGAGAGAGAGGAACGCACGAGGCGCGCGGCTCAGCGTTCGCGGCGCGACTGAAGCCCTGTCTATCCCCTTTTCATCGAGTCCCGCGCCGGCACAGCTCTCCCCTACCCCAGTGGCTCTCTTTTTTCCGCACGAGCCTCTAATCTAGCCGCGGCGCGTCCTCCGCCAGCGCGCTTGTACGCGACTTTTATTTGTATGTCTATATAGGTGTGTATGCGTATCGAAAAACGAAGACGACCGGCTTTAAAGATAAGCTTAAGTCGTCTGGGGACTACTGGAACTGAGAGAGACATATAGGTGCGATTGCCGAGCGCTAAAGCGCGAATCTCCAGCTGCATTGGCGACTCTAGATCTGATTTTCTCCTCTTTTTTGTACTCGTTGGGTTAGTCGTTTTTTTTATTTTTTTAATTCGAAAATGGATTTACTAATGCGTGCTGTTGCATCAGTTGTAAAAAGATTATACTTTTGAAAAGTTAGTGGAGGCTTCTTATATTATTAGTGCGGCAAGTTTTTGCTAAACCGGTTGCAAGAAAACGAAAAAGTTAATACTTTAAAATAAAAACAAATTCGAAATAAAGTGAGATTTTTTTATTGATAATTTTCGTTTGATTATCAAAGAAATAAAATAATTAAACGAGATTTTTATAATTTTTGTTTCGTTAATCGATCACTGCGTTATCTCATTTAAATTTTTATTTATCTTGGATGCAAACGAAGAAATTTAATGAAACATTACTACCCTTAATTTGCCAAACGATGTAGTAATAATAATGACAGCAAATGCATTAAGAATTATTGATTAATCGTTATAATACTATCGATTTCGTTGTTTTAAATTATGCGTCGTTGTAACGGCACATTATTGAAACCATTATGAAAGTAAATTTAATATTGTGTCATCAAGCATTATTTGCATATATCTTCAGCGCATAATAACTAACGATAACGATTAAATGCAATTTTGTGCTTTACTAATTGAATAGTTTATGTGTAATATATGACTCTCCCTTTTAGAATTTAATGCTAAAAATACGAAGTATATTAAATTTGTATTTTAATCAGTTTATGATACATTTGATAAAACAAAATATTTAGATATTTAAATAATAAACAATTTTTTAATCCTTTACTAATACTATTGTTGGAAGCTTACGTGTAAGGGTAATCCAGTAAGTCAGAGATTTTATAAAGTAAATCGCGAAAGAGGAAAAAAAGATATAAAAATTAAATAAAAATTTTTTGAAGTACTCAAGATTATCGGGAAAAATATTTTTCAATAGATATGTTGAATTATCAGAAAAAGACGTGGCTTTACGATCCCTCGTTAAATTTTATATCGATCATCTGTTATACCGAGTAAAAAGAATTGCAATTGTTACAAAGCAAATTATCATAATTAATAAAATTATGCCATTCTTTATCTCGCGAATTCCCCGAGTTTATCCGCGTAAACAAAGCAATCCCATGAATTGATAATTCAACTCGAGTCACAACATGCTTTTTTTATTTCGAAAATACGTTATTTTTCAATTTTCATTGCTTTTTTAATCGAGAGAGCTCTTTTAACCAGTCTGGATATTACGTTCTCTATTCTATCGCGACACGTGTTATTTATCATAATTATACGTAATCCTCATATGAATCCATTTATTATGGCATTTAACTAAATCTAAATTGTTAATGTTGTGAAATGTATGAGGCGAGCTTTTTATAATTGATTTGATAACATAAAATACTTTACAGTCTTCCATCATTTAATATCAAGTTTGATATAGTATACTTTGATTATCACCCATATTCATGACAATGTAATACAAGAAAAAATATAGACTTCCTAGTGTAAAAAGACAACAGCGTGGGAAATTCGATTGTACAGCAAAAAAAAATTAAACAAAATCATTGCGTTTCCAAGTTGTTTTCTTTTTTTTTTATTCGCGCCGCTGCAATGTTAATGCGTCGCTTCGCATTAATGGTGTTGTGCTGTCTGAGCTGAAGTTAATCAAGCGCCAAAGGTGTTTCATTCCATCGACATTTCAAAGACGTTAAAGCAAAAAACTACTTAAGTCTAATACATGGTAAAGACGCTTGTGCGTAATTTTTTCTCGCAAACTTTTTTTTTTTAATATTTATTAATGAAATCATGAATCACGCGGATAGCGTCATTAAAGTCTGTGAATGAAATTAGTTTATTCCTTTGTAAGTTGGGAGAAAAATAAAATTAATAAATCGCTTATGCAAATCGACGAAGAACGGGATTTTCATAGTAAAAACTAGAGGAATGAGATCTTTGAAACGTCATCGTGACATATTCTAGGCTTACTGTTGCTATTTTATTAATAATACATTAAAAGTCTAACTCTATCTCTTGTACAGTAGTGTTATATCTAATCATATCCTTGTAGATTGAGATCTACTCGAGATTCAATCGAAATTTTAACGAAATCAACAATAATAATTTACGAAATATTCTCCAGGAAAATATTTAAAATATGTACTTATCTTCCGACAAATAAAGAAACTAAATTTAAAGAATTTTTTTTTGCTCAATGAAGCAAATGCATTACCGTATGCCACTTGACAATACTGCAATTGATATTTTTAACTGGTACAGTCATATAAGATTTGAATTTGTTTATTTGCAAGGGGCATTCTGTTACGTAAAAATTTAAAAAACATTCACAGTACTTTATCGGCGTATCATTGATAAGAGTAGAATTTTTTTTTTCATAAATTTCAAGTGAACGTTATTGATAACATTATCAATTGATTTTGACATATTCGATGACCGCTTATAATATACAATTAAAAATACTCGAAATTATCACGACTTTGTTGAACAATTTCGACGAGTTCAAAACGATGCAAATCAAACGTAGGTAGGAATGTTCGAGGGTAGCACACAGGAATTAAATGCGGAAGGTAAGTTTCGTAATAGGAATTTGGAAAATATGTATTTCAAGTACAAAAATTTTACACATTATTGAAAATGTTTAATTCTTTTTAAATCAAAGTCATTTTGCTATTGTATTTGGTATTTTTGAATAGTATTCTGAGGTACTTGTCACATTATAGTTCGCTTATTATTAACTGTAAAGATAAACTCCTCCACAAGCATACAAATTCTGATAATACATTATTACTGAATTTACAAATTTTATTTAAAAGATAAAAAACCTATTTAGATTGTCGCATTTCTTTCGATGTAGTTTTGGTTTGTACATGAATATGGATCATAGTACTTTAACAAAAGTAGACAAAACATAAAATGTATAAAGTTTCATGAAACATAATTTTCTTAATGAATAAGTACTGTGACGGGTGATATCCGTATACGGTATGCGCGGTCTTTGGAAGGCTAGAGCACTAATCGCAGCTACACTTATCGGCTGCCATCTTTGGCCTTCGCGAGCTGCCTAAAATGTCGATTAGACCGTTTTTGCCTTTTTGCGTTGTCGGAGTTACGCGTTGCATTGGCATCGAACACCGTGTTACGCGCTGCACCGGACGTGCGCTCACATTGCTCTGACGCCCGTGCCTCTTCGCTTGATCGTTTCGAGCGTTCCGATGGACTTCGCTGTCCCCCATGACAGTACCTATTGCACCGAATCTGTACTTAATTACATTTGTACATAGTAGTCTTATGTACGCTAATAATATAAAATTAAAAACTATGTAACAACATTGTGCGTACATATTTTAATTCGTATATAATTCATCAAGTTTTTTTTACAAATTTTCCTATAACACAAAGACTTCTCTATTACAATAATTCAAGCCTGGGCACATGTTAAATACTGTACAGGTAATTGAACATTAATTAACGAAATCTTTTTTCTAAAATTTTACCTATTGCAGTATAAAATTCGATCTAAATAAAAAAAAGAAATATGTATATAAAATAGTTTCTCTAGCTATACAAGAATATAAATCCCTTATTAGTTTTCATCTCAAAAGAGCAAAGTGTAAACTAACATCATATATTGCACTTCAATCATGAAAATTGGAGAAAAAATCCAATTTTTATGAATTAATATGATGCATTAATATAGTAGCATTATAAGTGCTAAGAGAATCGACGCGTCAGTCATCACAAATGGAGTACACGTCGAGCTCAGGAAAAGGACCGTTCAATTGTGCCAAAATCTTTTAAACAGTCACATGTCAATATCTAGTCTTCAATAACAAAATGAGCAGCCAAAATGACAAGCTCTTAGCTTACTTGGCCAGATCTTTTTTCACATTTCTGGTCTTGCCATAGAAGGCATCTAAGAAAAGACCGAGGAAGACAAACGAAGCGGCAAGCCACTGCCTTGGCAGTAAGGCATTGCCGAAGAAAATGACCGAGGCAATGACTGTGAAGCATTTGCGCGTCGTTGTGGCTATCGAGCAGGTAAGTGGACCGAACTCCGATACCGTGAGGAAAATAAAGTACTGGCCAAGGGTACCGCAGAGAGCGAGAGTGATCAGGTGTCTGATTGCGGAAGGGTGACGTTGCAGGAAACCGAAGAAGCCTATCAGTTCTCCAGTCAGCAGGATCACCACGCCACTGAACATTGCAGACCACACGTTTATATTGAACATCATGTGGCCGGATTTCGTTTTGTGTTCGGCTCGCATTTTGTCTTGTACTGCGCTCAATAATCCATCCATCAGCAAAGAAAGCAGCAGTAGAATCGTACCAAATGCCTCACCCTCAATTTTCTTTGTAGGGACGTTGTCTTTGTACATGAACAGTACAACTCCAAGAACGATGAGAAAGACGAAGCAGTACTTTTTAATTGGATATACCTATAATTTTGAAAATAAATGTCAGTTTTACCATTTCAATTTAAACTAATTACTGTTACTAGAATAACACTTCAAATGATAAATTAGAAAATTTTAATTTTTTATAACATACAAGTTGTAACAAATGTATAAAGTAATACTTTAAACAAAACAATACATTTTCTTATGTTTTGTGACATATGTTTCAGTACTACTTGCTTCAGTAAACTTACATACAAAAAAACATTTACTTTGTTGATAAAAGTTGTAATAAAAAAAAATGTCAAACCATGCAACAACTCACCTTTCCACCAAGGAGCATTCCAAGTATCATGACTGGAATGGGTTTGCCAGCTTTGCCAATAACTTGAGTAGGATAATTGATAAATTGCAAAGCCATATTGCTGCAGACCATGGCTAGCAGATAAGTAAGAGCAGAAGCAACATAGTAAGCTCTCTTGGTGGTGTCCTCTCCCTGTTTCATCACCGTAACAAGCAGCAGCTTGGCAAAGAGGCAGTTAACGACACATTGAACGCAGACCAGGGTGAACATGTACGTAAACTTTTCGATCCGGTCACCGTCGGCATACTGTCCCCGGGTAACCTTCTCCTGGAGGATCGCATAGTACGAGTAGCAGACGAATATTCCAGCGGCGTAGGAGACGAGCTTGACAGCGCTCCGGTGCGGCATCGTGACTTGGTGAGGAAGCGCAACGGCAACAAGACTGTCGGTGCCGCAGCTGTTCAACAACAGCTGGGGCTTGAGATTATTGTCGGTTGCCACAGTCCCAGCGCAGGGCGTGCGGCCTATGTGTTAACGGTGCGCGCGTCCACGTTTCCAACGCTGAATGGACACGCGTCAGCCACGAATCGTCTAGCTTGGCCAAGATGGGCTCACTAGCCGGGCGCGCTATTTTCGCGGTACAGCGCCGCCTCGCGATGGTTATTCCGTCAACCAGTCATTCTCCCTCTAGCTGAAACGCCTAGTCTATGTCGGAGCTGAAAACGACGCTGAGGCTGCTGCTGCTGCAAGGAAGGTGTGTCCAAGACTTTGTGGCCCTAATACACCCGCGCAGCTGCATAAATGAGCGTTCGTTAGGTAAGGGTTAAGGTTTTTTCATCGAGGCTCTCGGATTTCCCGTAGATTCGAGGCTATTACCTTTTGCGAGACGGTCCGCGAGTTTTGGGCACTTGTTTACGCGGCTGTTGTGCCTGCGGATGTGTGCGGTAGGCGCGGTATATTGTTGGGTGTTGCCAGTGCATGACACATTGCTCGAATGACCCGATAATTATGCTTTTAATGAGTCGCAGGGATTTTTCGTTGATGTGCACGAGGTAGTAAGTTTCGTGACAGTTGCGTCGAATCATTTCGATTGTTGCGAATTGCACGTTGTACATTTGTAAACATAAACACTGTGCCTGTGTTTTGTTTGGCTCTGCTCGCGTGTAATCAAGTGGATGGAATACGTTAATCATTGCGTTTGCGTTAATGTTGACTCGTTTGCAATAGTTCTAGTGATTCAGAATTTGATCGGAGATAATATTTGTCTTATGGGCCTATTTGGAAATGGTCAATAATATTTGTTGAGAAATTTGAATTAGTTAATTGAAAGTACATAGGCTTTGCAAAACTAGTATACGCACAAATGTATTGATTATTTCTGTAGATTTTTATAATCAATTTCTTTTTTCAGGTTCATCAACAGCAAACATGAATTACGGTAAAAAGTCGCCCAGTATGGGCACACCTTCTGTGTACTCACATGTTACTACTCGAAGCAGTGCAAACCTTAGATCATCGAGATCTGTTAAAAGTGTAAAGATACCTTGGTATCAGAAAAGACTGCTAACAAATGCTTTTGTACTCGATATACAAAGAGGCGCAATGGTTACTGGTGTATTCTCATTGGTAAGTTAACAGTTGATGTGAATATTAAAAAGATTTTAGTAAGAGGACAATGTAATAATTAATAAAAATTATTTCTTACAGTTTCTGGCAATTTTCACTGTCTGCACTGCAATATTTGATATTTATTGTCTTTCTCAAGCAGCACCTGGTTCAGTTCATTATGGATATTATTGGATATCTTATGATTTTGTCTATGTTGGTAACAGTCATGGTGAGTTTCAAAATTATTTTTAATATCTTGGTACTCTAAAGTTGCATTTTGTTTCTAAAATATGTAATACTCTTTCACAGTGAGAAATATTCTTGTGATGTTTGCCTTGTTTTCAATTCTGGGAGGATTAGTAATATTTGTTACATCAATAATGTTAATCAAGGCTTTAAGAAAGGAATATGAAAAGAAGATGCTGCCTTGGCTACACAGTTTTGCAGTATTTACCATCTTTCGATTCTTTGCCTTTTTATTCTTCAGCATTGTAAACGACCTAATATTTGGATATAATATCACAATTTGCCTTCTGTGGATTTTATTTTCTGCAATGTCGATTTATGGTTGGATGGTTGTGTACTCATTATATATTGAATTAAGCGATTTGACCAAATTGGAGGATCTTGCTCATTTAAGAGTAATTATTATTAATATATCTGTACTTTTTAGAATCTTTCAGTTTTTATTACAAATATATATTTATTACTTTTTACAGATTGGAACACTGCAATCTTTAAATGCATCTACAACTCACTCTATAGCAGGATCTCGACCAACAACTCCTCATAGCACTGTTTCAACTATGCCAGTTAATTAAGTCTATGGAATTTGTTCAGCACATAAATAGTGTATATTCGATTGGTTACCCAATTCAGTGAGTCCAAAAAATCATGTCACTTTATCAATGGTACCAACAAATATTTTTTTAGTACAAAAATGAGAATATTTAACGAGTATGATTACTACTACGCTGAGAGATACGATTTTTTATTCAATCAGCTCGTTCAAAAACTGAACAAAAATAATTTTTATCGTAATTCATATGAATTTTAGTTTATAAGACTGGTAAATATATTACCAATTGTGCCTCTGCAAATGCTATAAAGTATGCAAAATATCGATTCCGTCCATGAAAACATTCTACCATTAAAAAGAGTAGCATGACAACTTAAATTGCACAAACCGTCTTAGCAATTTTAAAATTTGAACAAAAAAAGTTTTTTATCTTTTTTTATTTACAAAGAATTGTTCTAACTTTAGTTATTATAGTTTATATATGATAAATTTTTGAAAAATTTTATAAAATAATTCATTGAAAATGAATTATTTGAGTTAGTGTTTGATACTTCTACAAAAGTATTGATAATTTTAAGTTTTTAAAAAAAGAATAAGTCTTAGAATCTCATTTTTTTGTAATTTACATTGAGCTGCTTAAAAAGTGCTTTGAATAATTTAGTTCTAGTTGCAATTTATTTCGAAGTTAAGCAGGTAATTGAAGTGACTTGTATAGAGCGTGCACTGATAACGTGTTCCGTCCAATTAATGTGAGATGTTATTTTATATTTGCCTTTGTATTGTCTTATTTATACATTTAGAAATTTAATCTTTTTAACAAAATATTGTCTATCTTTTTACGGCTATTATCACAGATCGAAAAAACAATAAAAGTTTTCTTCAAGAACTTATGTATTTTATTATTAAAAAACATTACATTGTCAATGAGTATAATATTAAATTTAATGTAAGCATAATACTACATTTACGTCAAATAATCATAAAAGTGAGCTACACACTACTATTAAGCTTGTTATATTCTTATAAAAAAATGCAAATCTAATATCGCACGATATTCGTAATATCACTTTTTTAAATTAACAAAAGAATAAAAAACGTGCTTGAACGTGTAATAAAACGTGATGAAAACCAACAACTTCAACATAGTCTGAACCTGCCTCAACCTGAAAATAAAATGTCAAAAGTTCAAATTAATTCAATGAAACTCTTAGGAAAACTGTCGTTTCAACAATAAATCGCAATATCCCTTACGTGCGACTTCTCCGTCTAGCTTCGACCATCGTCCAAGAAGGATCGTGAAGTAGGTTCTCCCTCACGTTAATCACAACGTCAGCCAAGTACTTTTGCCAATCAAATTTCAACATGTTAAATTTGCAGATTTTCTGCTCTTCCGGCATCATCTGGTCCCACATTCTTTTCGTATTGTCGCTGCTATAATTCCAGTGGCTCGAGCTATAGACGGCAAAGTCCCGTGCGAAATTTTCCCCCTCTCTGTAGTCGCTGGCGGTTCTAAAACAATAAAAGCCAAATAATTCTCTCATCGGCTCTTACTGTAACTCAATAATGCTCCGTTGCGATAGACTTACCCCGTCTCGCGTAGATCCATAAAAGATATGAAGTCATATAGGATAGCAGCTAGCTGATATTGGAACTTATTTCTAAGCTCGCAAAAGCTTTCGTAGCTCGTGAGAGCGAGATTGCAGTGGCCAATTGACTTGGAATACGGGCAGTCGTTTACGCGTCGGACAATTTGACTTCTAAGCTCTTTCCACGCCAATGGGGCCTCCACCGTTGATACATAATTGTACACATGCTCATTGCGCTCGCGTGTCCTAAAGATCATCAGGGGAAGGTGGAGGGGAGAATTAAGATGCTGCTGTGGATATGTCATATCGAAGGCGATTGTTTAGCTCTCGGACTTACGCATCGTGGCGAAGAGCGAGGTCGTGGGCACATGCGATTAGAGCGTTGGCGGCTAGGTCGACCGGTACGATGTTCGTGTGAGCCCAGCCCTCGGCTACCAGGATGCGCAGGTGGCCTCGCATCGTTCGTGATACGAGTCCGGCCAGTAGGCAGCTACGATCGTCCCTGTCGCACCAGCCGACTTTTGGCTCTTCGCAGCTCGGGCCAACTGCATCAAATAAAACAGCTGTTTTCGTGATTTCGCGCTCGCTAGGGTGATAAGGGATTTTTAGGTGAAATGGGGTTTGTCTTACGTAGTCCTGGCCTAAAGATGCCCAAGGGCAAGCTTCCACTGTGCTCGGCGATCACGTTCTCCGCCATGGCTTTAGTGAAGAGGTGAGCGTTTGGCCACGGACTGATCAACCTAAAATTCAGAGGTGATTCTACGTTATGTATAGATCGAAAGAAAAAAATAGATATGTAAGTAGGTGTGCCTTAATTAACTTACGATGTGGAATCTTCTTCGTAAATTTCCCGGTTTTCCGAGGCGAGGAAACCGGCGAAACTCGAGTAATTCCAAGTGTGCGGGTAGAAACGCTCTTCGATGTTCGACGAGGTAAACTGAGCATTAGCGGAGGAAACGTAAACCAACGACTGAAACAAATCAAACGTCGTTAGTTGTAGATCGTTTTTTGCTTCAAATTGGCTTTATTCAATTTTTCGGGTACTTACTCTGAGTAATTTCATCTTTTTGCACAGGTCGATTATTTCGTAAGTGCTACCGCAGTTGAGCTCCGTGGCTTTGAGCAAATCTTGCTCGGTGGGCGATGTGCCGGCCACGTGAAATATAATTGATACCTAACGAATAGAATGTCCAAGTTTAGTTTGATAGAATTTAAAAAACCGCTGCTAACTACTTTAGCAGTGTGCTTTCTCAACAATAATATTTATCTGAAATACAATTTTTGTATCTTTTGTAACAAAATTAGGAAA
>JAPYYQ010002636.1:0-16953 GCA_030522585.1 Anagyrus pseudococci
ACAGGCTTTCTGGTGATGTGCTGGTCGGAAAGATGGCCATTCGGTATATTATTCGAAATAAAATGGTGATATGATGGTTGGAATTTCCTACAGGGTTATCGTGGATTTATTGTATATTTTTTGTCAATAAAATTTTATACGTTTTAATTAACGAGCTGCTTTCATTAATCAAAACTGAAGCTTGCGATTGATTGGCTGCTGTCAAATTTCTACAGCTTGGACCTAAAAAATAAAAATAGATTTTTTCATTTTTAATATACAATCATCTTTTCTAAAAAACCATTTTTTCATCATCAATCCAATTTTGAATTAAAAAATCGGGGTACTATGCTTCCGTCTCAAATTACTCTCACGAATTCTAAAATTGAATAACAAATCACTGGTTAAGCTCATTATCCAATCATTTCTGAAGCTCACTTAAGCAGTTGAAAAAACAAAAAAATGCAAAACAACATACCAATTTCCCTCGCTTTGAAAATTTCCAGAATTGCGACAGTAGCGAAATATATAAACGAAGGTAATCTCGCAAACGACCAAACGGCATAACGAGAATATCCAAGCGTCTGAGATTACAATAGGAGCGGTAAACGCCAGTTTCGAAAGAGAGCGAAACTTTAAAAATCAGCGAGATACGAAAATGGCAGCGAGACGGGTGGTGGGGTGGTACAAAACCGGCGAAAGGGCAAAACACTAGGATGTCGCGTGCACGTGTACACGTGGCGCTCCCAAGACTCAACAGAGGAAAAGGAGGAAGCCAAGCCAAAAGTGCGCGGCACGGAAAAGGCAATTCCATCGGTAATTGTCCATGAGCGAGCGCAAAGATTACGGCCAATTTTTGCCGCTAAGAACGGCAGGGCATGGGCCGGAGGGGGGTGGAGGGGCTGAGCCGCGCGAGATGCGATCTCCCGACGAATTCTCCTCATTGTCCATTGCCTACCTCCCGCCTTTGTGCTCTCCTTTTTCGCCGCAAAGACCGCAGGGGGGACGCGAAACATTTGCCAAATCCTGGAGCGAGGCCAAATTCCCCCGCCTCTGGGATATCACGTGTCGCGGACTTGCTATACTGAAAAAAAAAATGGAAAGCTCCAGTTTACGATGGTCGCGATGGAATAGCGCTCGATATATTGGAGATAACGGAATGTACGATTTTGATGACGGTTTTGCTACGCTGACAAGTAATTTCGAGTGGTTTTTTCGTTGACGCGAATCACTGAGGGAAAAAGCCCTTGTGTTTTCAGCGACGAGTGTAACGCTATTTTTTACGGCGCGTTGCGCTCATACGAAATTCAAACGATGCGACTGTAAAGTGACGTTTGGCACACGCCCGTGAACTTGATTACGAGCTGTCGTGAACCACTTTAGCAATGTATTTTATCGCTTTTACAAACGTTTACGAGCTAGAAATAAAAAAAACACCGTTGAATGTTGAAAATTGGTTTTTTATATAAAATAAAAGAAAACAAGTAATAATTGTTTTGCAACTTTTTGTGGCCGTTGTAATAATTTAACGACAGGGTTGATAGTACGCGCAAGTGTTAGTTAATAAATTTTTCAAAACTCATTACGATGAGGAAAGTTTTTGAAATGCGTGCGCAAGAGAAAGCTAGAGAGAAGTGGTGTGGCACAAGCAGAAAGCTTGAAAAAAAAGGCGTTACAGAGGCAAAAGAGGTGGAAAAGCGGAAAAATCTGGCAAACTGAAAGTGGCGAATGCAGTTTGCACGTATATGCCATACAATAGGAGGGAAGGAAGTCGCGTATTTCTCATCTTTGGATTTTTCAAGTGTCTGGAGTTTTTGCCAAAGAGTGTGTTTGTCATTTCTTGAGTTTGGAAAATGTGAAAGATGCAGATGTACACTGAACAGAATGAAATTTGAGGAACGAGTTAATGATATTAATTTTCAGACGTTAAAATTTGAACATTTTTTAAGCATAAAAATTATATTCGACTTCGAATCGCTTTGCGACTCAGCATACTAAAGCAGATGGATTTTTAAAAATTCTGGCCAATTTGTAATTTAAACAGATTTATTTTCGAGAGATTCATTAAGAATGCAGCGTGTTTTTAAAGATTTTAAGCGCAAATTTTATTGATAACAAATTCAAAAGGGGTTGAAGAGGAGAGTATCGATCACGACAAGGCAGTGGCATGAATAACTTCGATTTAAAAGAACTTACCGGCTCGTCGGAGCCTACTCAACGTCACGTCGGCAGTTCGCCTTTCATCTCACCCTCATTCCCTTTCCCTTGCGAGCCTTTAATTAATATTCAGCGATTCACTTTCTGAAATGGAACCACTTAGAGCTTCCGAGAGCGGGCACGAGCCGACTTCCCTCGTTTGCCCCGGCAGCATACAGACGACTCCGAAACTAAGCCTACATACGAGGCTTTAGCCATACTATGGGCTGCATTACAGCCCAGCCTATGACTTTCGCTCTCTCTCAGTCTATCTCTCCGGAAAAGTCGGCCCGATGAATGAAGTCTTTGTGGCAGCGAACAAATAATTTCGGTAAGTGTTCTCCTGCTACTGCTACACTATACTGCAAAGCTGAAGAACATCAAATAAAGGAACACGAATCAATGAGAGTTTTGCAATTCTATTTCAGAACTTTCGCACATCTCAAAGAGCCGAATATATTTTTATAAATTAGGGGTAAAACTTTAGGGCAGAATCTTCGGTATGATTATTTAATAAAGTACATTAAAAACTTGAAAACCATTTTTGCAAATGATACACCGCAAGTGTGTATGTTATTGTTCGAAAAGTAAAAATAATCTCAAAATATCTGTTCATACGCGGCGACTAAAGGAAATATAGCGTCAATTCGTTGGGTACGCCTGCCTAACCGCGCGCGCAAACCAAGCGGTTTTGCATTGGAGCCGCGCACAAAAGCAGAGCTGAGTATAGTATAGAGGAACGCGCAGCCCGGGCGTCAAAGAGCACGTGGTACGCGGTAGAGCGATAAGCCAGCCGTCCGCGCTCGTCACTAGCAGAGAGCAGCCGCACAAAAAGCAGCCGCAGTCTACGGTTAATTTCTTCCTTCCTGCTGTCGCGACGAGGCTTACTACTCGCGAGAGCCTCCCCCCGCCCCACTCCTTTTTTTCTGCCCCCCCCCCCACCGACAGAGAGCTCCTTCTCGTATTTCCGTTCCTTTAATTACCGGCGAGCGCGCGGCATTGGGAGAGAGAGAGAGAGAGGGCGAGAAATCGCGTCGCCGTGCCGATTTCTAACGACCGACTCTTCAACGACGACCCCTCAAACAATGCTGTTAATCAGTTGAGGCATTCTCTTATCCGACTACCCTTAGCCCCCCTCTTCTTCTTCTCGATGAAGATGAGAAAGAAGAGCCTGGGGAAATGTGATTGCCGCTAGCGACGACGCTACTCCGCAAGATGTAATTCGACCAATCAACCCCCCTTCCGCAATCCTTCTCTCTTTCTTTCTCCTCATCTGGTTCATATAGATGAAGGGGTAATCGCATTTTACCGTGCCGTCAGTCCGCGTTCCGTTACTCTCCAGCTGCTGATGCTCGATTTGGAATGCCCACGTTCGATCGATTGCTCGATTCTTATATTCATAGCGTAATCGAATGATCATTTTTATATAAATAGTCGTTACACTTCCAAATTGAAATATAACGGATTTTTTAAAATTTATAATATAAAATTAGAAATTTTTTTTCAAGCAATTAGAAATAACTATCTAATTATTGTTTTCATACAATAAAATGATTACAATTGTAAATTGCAATTAAAGATTTATACATTTGCATCGCAGTGTAGCGAATGCAAATAAACTCGATTCGCTCGACGTTTCTAGACGCTTGGCTATGTAGGCGAAACTAGTGGAAACTATTTCCAGTTCGTCAATCAGGACAGGAAGCAAAAAGCGCGAATAATGGAGCACAAGTGTCAATACGAGATGTGATACGTTAGCTAAAGTTTCCTAGCCGAGTTTGCCCTCTTCTTCGATTTTCTCTTAACAAATTCTACATATACATCGCGTGTCATTTTCGAGTTACATCTCACGCGAAACTTGTCTCTGATACCTTTAGTCACTGTAACGCGACATCTTAATTATTTGAATTCACTCATTTCAAACTCAAATCAAGTGTACTTTAAAAAACAAGTTGTTTCTTCTTTAACATTTCAAATCGTAAAGACCTGCGTTGGTCGGATCGCCGACAGTCCACTTAATATAAACCTGGTCCCCGTGGCAAAGTATACATCCGAGAGCGTGCAATATCGATGCAAACGCGCAGAGGGGGAGAGGGGAGAGAGTAGAGCAATCAAGTAGTGCGCGTCCGCTTTCCCATATGCGCGCGCGGAGAGACGCGTGAGAGCCGATTGGCCGTGAAATGACCGACGGCGCCTCGAGTTACCTCTATACGAGAGAAGAAGCAGTAGCATAGAGGCACGCATCTTGCGTTGCACGTTGCTCGCTTGTTCTCTCTCTACAACCTGTGCAGTGGCATCGGCTCTCGCTGCGGGCGTACTAAGAGGTCTAGCCACTCAGCCCAAGAGCCCGCTCTATCTCACTCTCTGTACGGCGCAGCAAGAAAAAACCGAGTATGAGCGCAAGAGAGAGAGGAGGCAGGCTCTTTCGCCCGAGGTGATCCGGCGAAAGAGGAGAGGAGGGTTATGGCGTCGAAGAGCACACGGGAGCTTCTCCTCGCGGCGGCCGCCGCTCTGCCTGATGGCCGCATGTATATGTATGCGGGTTACGCGCGCCCGGGGCCCCCCGAGCATGGGAAAGCGACGTTCTTAAGAGAGCCGCCTCGGATGCTGGCGCTACGCGCACCAGGTGTGCCGTGAGGACGCGTAAAGGCCCGTCGTTAAAATCCAGGGAAGCCGACAGACGGGGAGGGGGAGGACGGTCGCTCTCCTCCGAGCCTCGGAAGCGCACACGCCCGTTAAGGGACATTGTCTTCGGGAATGAACTTTTCCAAGTGCCCGCCACGCGATTGGTACTTCCGGGAAAATTGGATGACGAAGTTTGGCGCGCCCGAGCGGCACTAGCAGGAGAGCCACCTATAGCAGGTAGACGCGGGCCCGCGCGGAAATTTTTCTGAAATTCCAAATTTTATTCCACGAGTTCCGGCGGCGGCAAAGCGCCACATTGTACGTCGCGCGAGACCGAGCTCTCCATGCCCTCCTCCCCGATATTTCGCGCGTGAAGAACTTCCGAGCACTTTGGAAACTCGTAAAATCGCCAGAGAAACTCATTTAAGAGAGTTACCTTCGTAGAGGCTATTTTCCCTTGTGCAAAGCACTGCGTGATTTTTAACCCTTTCTCTTTTTTTCCTCCCCTTTTTTTGTTTGGTTTTCAAATAACTCTCTTAATTTTTCTTTATTTTTAGAGGGGTACAAGCGGTTAAAATTTCAACGAGATCTTGTTGAAGTTTCAAGAAGGTAATGCGCCTTGAATATTGCATTAACGAGTAAACAAAAAGAATTAATTCGAAGGTGTATTTGAACATTTCAAACAATTTCAATCAATCTGTGAATAATAGCAGGAGTCTTTTCAAAAGATTTATCGATTTGCTAAAAATCTATCGAAGAGTACAAGGCAAAAAGTAGAATAGCTAAAAGGTCAATAGTAGCTAGTAGGTAATCGGTAAAAAGCTAAGCAATCTTCATCGACGTCAATTAAGCAAGTGTTTTCTGAGTCTCGTTGCAACGTCGAAGCATATCAATCTTTCATCAATCTCGAGTCTGACAATTGTCATGGCATAGGAAGCCAGTAAAAGTCAACGCACCAGCAGTAGCGGAATCAATCGCAACGAAAGTTATAGCCTTTCTCTCTCTCTCGGCATCCCCTTAAAAGTCACTCGCACAATTGCCGAATAAATCTCGCTGAGCTATAAATTGCTAATAAACAAATAGCAATTCACGAGCGTCTTCGCCGGGCCATCTCTTGCAGCTCTAGGAGTATCCGCTAGAGTAGTGCTCCAGGGACAAAACATCCGGGCATAGTAATGACTCCGGGGCTCGCGTCCTTTACGTCCGCGCGTGGCGCGTCGCGGAAAGAAGAAGCGCGTCTCCGAGGAAGTAGGAGGCGACGGGAGAAAAAGCAGAGAGTCGTCTGGCTGCGCTGCGAGGGTCGTCGCCGTGCTCGTCAGCCGGCAGAAAAACCGGTAATGACGCGGGCCATGCTGACGAGGGACGAGTGCGCGCGGATTTTTGCCATTACGCTCCCTCTCTCTCTCCTGCCATCTTCTCTCTCTATATCTCCCCCGCCGGAGTCGGGATGTGCGTTTTTCCGAGGCTGGAGAGTAAATGCGCGGAGGTGGAACGCGGCGATTCTTCCTGTGACCGGCAAAAAAGAGCCGGGGAAGAACCGCTAAGAGTCGAAGGTAAACACGCGCGCTCGATGCGGAGAAAGGGAGGCAGGCGCAGGGTCGAGTGCAGAGAGAGAGAGAGAGACAAGAAGGATGACGATGCGACCGAGGAATAATGAAAGAAGTGCCGGCAAGGCAAATGGCACGCTCGCGGGCTAAAGTTCAATAGCCTCCCCCCGCTCCGTCCATTGGCTCATTGCAATGCCGAGAGCTTTTTCTCTCCGATTGCTCTCTCTCTCTCCTGCACTTGCGTGCCAGATCGTTTGTGTCTTGTTGCGTTTGGAAATTCCGATTCATGGCCGCGCGGAAGATGATTATTGTAATCAAGCGATGCGTTCGAAATGATTGAATGTTCATTACGATTCATTGCTGTGGGAATTTTCGGTCGCGACTACCGGTAATGGTGGGAAATAATAAATTGAAAATATTTCTGAAACGAGTATTGTAATGACACGGGCTCTCCTAATCACAATATATAAGCACCAGTCTTGAATTTTTCTTCTACGTTTGCATTTACTTTACAAATTATATATTCTACGTCGACGCCAGTATATACAAAAAGAATAGAACAAAACTTCTCGGGATACTTTATATAAAATAAATAATCAGCACTCAAGAGCTTGTTTACCTCATCTTCCCGGTATTTTTCTCAAAATACCACTCGTTTCGCACCAGACTGATGTTCTCGTAATCGAATCTCTCCTTTAGCTTATGAACATCCTCCGACAGAGTAAAAGGGAGAGAGGCAGTAAACGATTTTTCGAGCTCCAACGAAATTTACCGAGTCAGCCCGGGGATTGTCGCCTTGTCCTCCAATAACTCCAGGACAAAAGAGCTAAAGAGAGAAAGAGCGAGTGTGTATGTGAGAAAAAGAGAGAGGGAGTAGTGGGGAGAAAGGACGAGAGATTAGTTTTTTCTTCGCTTCTCATTCCTCATGACTCGTTGGCGCATTTCTGACGCACACGCACTGACTCCGCCCTTTGCTTTCTCTCCACCCCCGTCTACCCCCCGAGCCTTGGCACGTAATGCAATTCTGCTGCAAAATTACTTGCGCGAGAGCGAGACTTAGCATCCTCGGGGGAGATGAAACGGGCGCGTAACTACGTTTCTAACTCTATTTCTCGCTACGATCTTTCGAGAAAGAGAGAGAGAGGGTGAGCAGCCGAGGGCGGAGGTCTCTCAGAAGAAGGGAGGCCGGACCAACGAAGGGGGACAGCGAGAGCTCTATCTCTCGCATGGGCCTCCGGCTTTTTCCGTGGGCGCACACAGCTCGCCGCGCCTTTATATGTATACTCCGATGCGCGGCTCTCGCTTCACGCTCCACTCGCGCGCTCGTCTCCCCGGCATTTACGTAATCGCTCAGACCCGATGAATCTCCCCTGAATTTTTATCATTTCCAGGCAATCCTCCGAAGCAAAGGGAGAAGACTACTCCACTTTCTTCTTCTATCCCACTCTCCCACCCTCCTTTGCCGCCATTTCTTGGCCCTCGAGTCCTTATCATTCTGCTAAGGTGAGCTCGAGATGAATGCTAAGTACGACCCTGGAGATGAGTAGATAAATATTGTTACATTTCTTTTCCTGAATATTTAGCTTGTTGTTCTGTATCCATTTTGTTTTTTGTTTTTTTTTGCTTTCGAAGAACCTAACAACCTAAAATATTGTAAATACGATAAATTGCATCGAACAAAGTATCACGTAAAACAGTGTCTGAAATTTAAGCCCGTTAAAAAAGGTACGACCTTACAAAATATTATGCAGTAATTGTGCGGTAACAATAACGAATGCTGATTTATTCAGCTCATATTTGTTTTCAATTTCTTTGTAGGCCCGAGGCCCTCCGGCCTCTCATTCTTATAATCAGGCCGAGCGTGTGCAAATTTAAATTTAGCGGACAACCAACGCCTCAAGGGGGGGATAAATAATGAGTCCGGCCCGATGAATTGTTTGCAAGTGAAATCGAATCCTAACATGCAATCTGAAGCAGTCGATGCTCCGAGGATATTCATAAAGAGACGTGTAACTTTGACTGTTAGCAAAACCGAATGAAATTTCTTATTCATGACCCGGGCAATCCCCTATAAATCACCCTTCATTAACCAAGCCTCGAGCGAAAGTATCTTCGCTATACGAAACAGCTCACCCTTTTGTATTCTTTCTTTACTTATTTCTCCCCTTCCTTTTCAATGCCAATCATATTGGTCTTTGGAGCAGAGGATGTGTGTACGTAGTGATGTTGCACGCGGTCATACGAAAAATTTTAATAAATTTTTTCTTTGACTTTACAAAATTTAGTAACGAAAAATATTATTCACATTACAGGTGAACTTCTTGCAAAAAGGACATTTCTAAAAATACGCTACAACTGCAAACCGGTATTAATGATTCCACAGACAAAAGGGAAAACACAATCGAGAAAAAAGAAGAAAGAAAATAAAACTAGCTCCAGCAAGGAGAAGAAGAAAAAAGGCCGGCAAGAAAACTAGTGGTTGAAGGTAAATTTTCCAAAGTCCTTGCATAATTCACGATGATTACTCCACTTCATTATTCTCCGCAGTGAAGGGGACGGAGGGAGAGAGTCAGTTGCCGCGTCAACCACATGCTCGGGCATCAGCTGCTATTATTAGCGGCGAAGGTGCGAGTTTCTTGCTTCCTAGGGCATTTACTCCGTCTTCTGCATCCCTCTCTCTCGGGCCCCTCGAGGATGTACCTCGAGAGTCTTCTTTTTTCTTTTCCCTTGCCACGACCTTAACCAACGCTCCCTCTCCGTTGACGCGAGGCTTTATTTCTCGCCCTAAGGAGTCGCGATACTCGACAGTAGTAACTGAAGAGTCTAGAGAGCAGTAAATAAGCCTTGCTCCGACTTTTTGCCAAACAAGTCTAATTTCTCGATGCATTTTCCACTGTTGCGGCTGAGAGGCATGATGAACAAGCCAATGGATAAACGAAAGATTTAATCTCCCAGCTTCTAATTACCGATAAAATCACATGCTACGATTGGCAATGTGTCTCGTGAAGGGGCTTATTGGCGACGTCGCGACATGCGTCAGAGGTACGCGAGAGTCCCTAAATCAGAATCCGTCGGTTCGGATAAAGCGGGCGTTCGGTCAATCTTGAAAAATGCCCGGCCATCTATCAACGACCGTATTCATTTCCTCCAGGCGCGCTCTGTTTCTCTTACGGACAAAAAGCGTAATATGACCGGCGAAAGAGTATGAAGGAGGGGAGGTGTCCAGAATTCCATAAACTTGATGAAACGCGAGGTCCCTCTCTCTCTCTCTCTCTCTCTCTCGGCGAGGGAAAAAACGGGGGCGCGAAGTACTTCGATTCGTTCGAGCTAAAAACGTTCGATCGATGCCCATTATAACGTGGCGCAAAGTGCCCCAGCGCGCGTTTCCAAGCGACAAACGAGTATTTATGCCGCTAGCCGCTCTCTGGTCAGTATACGAGCTCGTTGCCCCCCATCGACGAGGCTAGAGGTCAACGAGTTGGAAACGGGGGATAGCTCCGCGATGCCGCGAATCGAGTCCTCTCTCGGTGATATAGCGCGATTCAAGAAAAGAGGGAGGACCAGCCCGGGGAGACGGACCTCGGAGGATGAACGAGAGCCGTTCGTTGAGATAAAAAGAGACGAATCGTGTCCGGGCTAACGGATATGTTCCAGAGATGGATACTACTCCTCGTCTCTTTCTCCGGTTCGTTGTTTGAAAAACCCGTGTGTGCACTTACCAATGACAAATTTCAACGTTTATCTCTCAACCCTCTCTCTCTCTCTCTCTCTCTCTCTATCCTTTTTCGTTTGGTAAAATTTTATGGATCATTCTCAAATTTTAAAAATAATCAAATCATTCTAATCTCAAATTGAGATATTATTTAGTTACTTTGGGAGACTTGAATCATTGGGTCGAACGAGTCTTTTCGTTATTCAGAAGATTTTAGCACAATTTGTTGACTTGGGTTACCGCTGAGTTATCTCTTACCAAAGATAAAAATTCTCGTTAAAATAGCCAACACATTGGAAACATGAAGAGCTATTAATAGCACATCAAAGTGTATTTTTCTTACAAACTATCTCATTAGTTCGGCTCTTTCAAACCCGCTGCTTTACTTCGATATTAATAATTCCATCATAATTATCAGTTAATTATACTATTTTCCAGAAGTTTCAATTTATACGAAGACTAAATTTCGTAATACTAAATCCTAAATTGAATCAATAAAAAAACATTGAAGTTTTTATCACACCAAGTATTTGTTTAAAATTAAATATTTAACTTTTGCTATCTCTCAATGGTTTTGAATTTTTATCAAGTTTAAATTTGTACAAAATATGTGAAAGTCATTCTATTATTGTATACTTGGCTTACCAAAAATTGTATTACTCTCAGGAAACTTTTAATACATTTATTACCATTACATTAGTGTTTATTTTTAGAAATTTAATATTTAATAAAAGCGAACGGAACCCTGGTGGAATTGAATACATTTAGATTAGGCACATGTCTAAAAAAAACACCGAAATTTAAATTATAAAAAAAAATACTTATGATCATTCTAATAAAAACATAATTTAAATGTTTATAGTACGTATAATTTAACTATACTCCCTAATAATAATAGATAATTAATATCTAAAACATATGTATAATACAACGATAATCAAAATATCTAAAAAATATATAATAAAACTATATACTCCCTTTACTAATAATTTCCTAATAATTATAGATGTTTAATGTCTAAAATTTGTGTGAGACTGGAGTTTTGCAAGTGACTGGAAAGATCTCAGTTCTTATATCGTTGTTGCTAGCGAAGAAAAACCCTCGGAGACACGTCCTCGCGAAGACTATCCCCTTTGAGATCTCGCAGTGAAGACTATCCCATTTCAGGATTTTATTAATTTTGTACGTTAAATAACTCAAGAATTCCGGCTTAAAAGTGGCTTTTTTGGAATTTTTAAAGGTTTAACTTGTTTATTAAGTTGTAAGGATTAATATTGTCGGGATAAAAAATTAATTTTACCAACTTATTCAAAATATATATAGATTACAAGGAAAATCGCGAAATGGTCTTATATTATATTTATCGTGATAGTCTTCGCTAGCAGCGACGATATAAGAGCGAAGAATAGCATATGATGCAAATAATAGTTATTGCGTTTATTTTGCATTATAATACATTACCATGGAAGTTTGGAATTTAATTGTTTAGCGTAGGATAGGTAAATTAGGTGTAGAGTGTATGTGTATTAAATATTGCTTATATACAAAATTCAATTGAGAAAAAGCTCGTAATCACTCCACCTTTTTATTATTTAAATTATAAATAGCTATTTAATAGACAAAATTTATTTATTTTAGCCATCAAATAAGTTACGGGAGACAGCCCTGGTCAAACAAGAGGGCAATGGTACAGAAGTGGAATAAAGAAGTATAGACAAGACGAAGCTTAAACGACATCGCCGGTCATGGCGCAGTGATTAGCGCACTCGTATCTCAATTCGAAGATTCCTGGCTCCAGATCAAACGCGTCGGTATTTTTTACACTATTTTCTTCCTTTTCTTCATCAACCAACTACAAGCTACTCCTACAAAATCTATCCCCATTACAATGGTGAATAGCGGTGGATGATATGCAAAAGCACTGTGACGGAGGCAGGTGAAAGGAAAGGATGTTGGCAGATAGATGATGTGATGTCTGTACGCGACATGCGTGGACTTTTGAAGACTAGAGCTTCAACCGCAGTAACATTTATAGGCTCGAGTATTTCCGCTCTCGCGTATATTAATCGTTGGGATTCTTACCGGGAAAGAGAGTGACATGGGATTCGGGTGAAAGCTTAGTGAATACTTTGTGGTTCAAGGGAGGTATCCAGTTTATTGTTCGGTTGTGTCATTGTGTCATCAAAATTTGAGTAAAAAAAATGTTTATTTTAAGTAATGTCTATTTATAAGCAAGATAGAGCAGTGAAGCAACTATCTTATCGACATCATGAATACATAATGATTTGCACAATTGAAATTGCACTATTTATTTTTATGTCTATTTGCACTGTATTTTAAATTTGTATTATCCAATTTTCTGCATACAACGCAAAAACGCGTCTCTCTGCAAAAATAATAAATTACTATGTTGAAAAATATGCTGTAATCATATTAAATAGATCAACAAAAATTTAAAAACTTACTTTACAATTATAAAAATTAGGAGTTCCAATTAGATGTTTGCAGTTATCAAAACTTTCAGTTTCGCACTAAAAAAAATGTATATATTCTAATTATGTTTGATCAATACAGGGTCTTTCAGATCTATAGATTTTCTAACATGTGTTTATACTACTTTAACAATATCTGTTAGCTTAACTATATAAGTTGTTAAAAATGTGTTATCGATTATATTAACTTAATATAAAACAATGAATAAGAATTGGTTAGAAGTAGAGCTTAAAACTCAAATAAAAGGAATAAAATTTAGAACGATATCTCTGTCGTTTTTTTAAATTTTATACTATTTTATACTACCAATAGAAAAACACCCACCTCAGCGGCCTGCAATAAAAAGAACAGTGTTAGTATAATTTATTTGCATATATTATGATTGTATATGTATAAAATTGAAAAATGATTACTTACATATGCTGTTGCACAGAAAATGGCAATAATGATCATGCAGATGAAGTTCAAAAAACTATTTGCCATTTTATTACAAGTTTAATAATGAGTAATACACCTTGCACTGAAGAATTATTACATATTATAAATAGTAGAAAAATAGCAAAACTTTCTTTTGTTATATCTAATTTTCTAAATACTATGAAGTATCATATGGTATTTTTAAAGTTAAGTATAAAAGAAACTTACCTTATTGTTTAACTTATTTGTTTCAAAACTGAAATTGTACTGCAATCCCAATTTCAAATAGACTTTTTTATACCACTAACAGGGAGGTGAGTCGAAGTCTGAGCGCCTATGCCTTACACATGTACAATCAAGTTTGAAAACCTCTCGCGACTCACCCCCCCCCCCCCAGATAATAGAACCAAATGTAATAATCCAGCAGAGTCAAGCGTTACTAATTATTTCTTAGAAAATTATGATTAACATTGCTATCTTTAATTATATTCATCATAATCATAAAATACTTTAATTAAATTTGAAATTTCACCTTTCATATAGAGTATTTAATCAAAGTTCAATATGAGATTTGCAATGTCACAGGATTTGAATATTAATCGACCGTAAAATTTAATGATCATTTCACAGATAACATAAAAATAATCATTCCATACACTTCAAGGCGATTTAAGATGGAAACAATTTGATATCTGTAGATATAAATAGAGTTAAAAGTTTAATGAATGATGACAAATTATTTTTTCGACACTTTGTGCGTAATTTTGCGCACGTTTCGTTATTCACAAATGAACAAAATCAAGGTTTACACATGTTGTGTCGAAAAATACGGTTCGGCACTGTGCGAGAAAGTGGTTTTCTCCTTGTGCGTCCTTTTCCCGCCTCATAAGGGGTAAATTCTAGGGTAAATCACTTTCTCGTACTAGTATTGAAATGTACTATTAAACAATAAATCTTCGTTTTTTCTCTTAAGATTGAGGCCCCAATCTGTTTATGTTTAGGTAGCTTCGTCTGATTGAAACTCATCAATACTTCTGATATTATTTTTATTTTGTAATATTGGTTTTTTCGTTTGTTCATTTGTTGTTTTTATTTAGTACAGCAGAAAACGTGTCAGATTGTATTTGAACGGTGTAGAGAATGAGAAAAGGAGATATATTATATAGATTTTTTAATCCATTTGAGTCGAAATTTTTAGCTCTGAGACAAAATTTCAACTCAGTACTACTTTGTAATGCCCTTCGAAAGATGCTAATTTCTAAGAACAAACTTGCAAAAGACATGCGTCGTCACGTAATTCGTCGCGTGGCATTCCAAAGTTCCAGTGATGCCCGTACTAGCGCGCATACATAAAGTCAGCACACCGTGAGATAGGAAGAGAGAGAGAGAGAGGTACGAGGAGTGCGAGAGAAGCAACACGTTGCCCGCGAAACTTGTTCTATTTATCAGGGTTAAAGGCCGAGACAGCAAGTATAGAGGGACAGAGAGAGGAGCGGCTCGACAAGTGGAGAAGTCGAGGTGGCTACGGGCGAGCTGGGCTTTGGTAGCAGAGGTCACCAGGGCCCTGAGCGCTAGCGTGTCGGGCCCGCTCTCGCTCTTCCTCGTTTGGTTTGTCTTGGCGGCAGCGAGCTAAACTCGCGCAATTAGCACGTCCGACGACGACTAGCGCCGCCCCTTGCGCTTATACGAGCTCTCAGCTCAGCATTGTTACCCGAATCATCGGTTCCACCCATCCGGCCCTTTACTTTTCTCACCTTCTCTACGAGGCTCTATTTGCTCGTCTGCCAATTACGTCGACCCGCGTTGATTAATAATTGCAGCTCGGGCGACTTATCGGCAAAAATTGAAATAATTTTGGGGAAACGAGTGCGATTGTCTCTGAACAAAAATGGTGCAAACGCAAAACTCACGAAGCTAATCAGAGAGAGAGCCGATCGGGGAGCAAATAAAACAATCCCGCGCAGAAAGAAGGCGAACAAGAGTGGACGTCCAGTGGGCGACCGGACAGCGGACCCGACGCCCAGATAGAGCAACAATGAGGAAGGAAGACGTACGGCCAATGCATGTGCCACGTGCGGAGAAGGGGTTGGGGAGGCGGCGCACATTCGGTGAAAAGCCTCGAATTCCGGGCGGACGAGCCCGAGCACAAAAGGGAATTCCTCCGCATAAATCTGCGAAGATCAGCCGGCGGCGGGGCAGGAGGGCCCCCGTTCCAGGCTGTATACCCTACAGCGGCGACTCGTCTCTGCGCGACTTTTGCCGGCCTGCAGAACGCCGGCTGCACGCACGGCCGGCCACGAATCAACATCGCCGCCGCGGAGCCATGCCACCGCAGTAGCAGCAGCAGCAGTTCAAGAAGGCGGGAGGGATAGGGGCCATTGGATTCTTTCCCCCTCGAGCGCTATTTTGTTTCGGCGACGGGCACAAAAGGGGATTACGCTTTCCGAATCACTGGCTGCACCGGCAGTCCGCCTTCCTTCCTGCTGAAGAAGCGCGGCTTTGCTACGCCGCAGGAAAAAACGGACGGTCTGGCGCGGGGTAGAGAGAGAATGACGGAGGGAGTTTTGGGGCCAGAGCGTTCTTTGATTTTCTCGATTGCGCTCGGCCGCGCTTTGCACACTCGGTGTGCCGCTTATATTTGGAGACAATCTGCTGTTGGGCTTGCGCGTGGGGCTTGGAACCGACGAGAGAGGCTAATGTTGACCGATTGTTTGCTATGAAAAGCAAACCCCGGCCGAAGGGAAAATAAAGAAGCCCAGGCGTTTTATCGTTTACCCCGGCGATCATGATGAAATATGACGTTATTTTTTTTAGTAGCGCGGGAATTGCAGAGCTTGTTGAGCTGCAATTTTTCAATCGTGAAATTTCATTTGCCACAGTACGGATACAACATTTTAATAAGCTGTTGTGAATATGAAAAATGTACGGTTGATCTTGACGTGGAATGTACGTTTCAAGGAAGAAGATCAAAGCTATCATTGCCTCCGTTATTTCACGTCAAGCTTTAAATTAAAAGAACTCGGATTCCATTCTTTTCGGAAGCTCAAAGAAACACAGCTGCTCGTTGATTAAAGTCCCAGATGTACGCTTGTGTGAATCTTTGGTCTAATTTGAACTTGCTTGTTACTACTTTGCTTAGCTTGACAAACGCTCCGAGAGTAACGATACTATTACTTTTTAATGCTTTTTTGTACCAGAAATTTTTTATATTCACAATCGTTATATTGTGAAAGCATTAAAATAATCAATTTTTCTTATGAGATTTTTACAAATTTATGCGACCATCTGCAAGCAATCTGTATACGAAAACAAATTGTTATTCCCAAGAAAACTCCTCCTCTTAACTGTTTTGTCGAAATAACAAGGGGCTAACGTTTGCTTTTCTTTTTGACTGCCTTGCTGGACTCCATTAACATTTTCAAGGTACCTACTAGGACAGACGCAAAGAATTTTCAAGTAAATGATGAATTATCTTTTTTTTTTCTTTATCCAATAAAATTTTTTTAAACATTATTTTACCTGTGAACCAAACACAAAATTCTAAAGATGAACATTAGATATTTTTAATTTCTGTAAAATGTATGTTTAATGAAAAAATTTCACTATTCTATATAAACTTCGATTCAAATTTCATTTATAATACATATTTTTTAAACAATTATTTGTTCAAACGTCACTTTTTAAAAATTTAACGAATATTCAAAGTATACATTTTATTAATATTTTACTTTAATTAATAACTTAATCCAACATTTTTACTAATTAAAAGTTTCCAACAAATTATTAAAAAAATCAGTAGAGCAAAAACTAAAACACACATTATTTGAAAAATTTTTTTTTGGCAATTAAAAAGAAAAACAAACACGTATAATCACACTGAAATGCAAAAAATAGTACATTACATATCAAGGGACGAAAGTCGAAATTCCCTCCCGGCTGAGGGGTTGCCCCCCGAGGCGAAGCCGAGGGGGGCAATCAGCCGGG
>JAPYYQ010002637.1:0-16948 GCA_030522585.1 Anagyrus pseudococci
CCGCTGTTAACCGAGCGCCGCGAGCGTCTAACTCGGCTCCTTCTTCTTCGTTCGACCGCCGACCACGCGACACGCAAACTTAAGCGCTCTGCGTCTCGCAATTTACGTTGTATTCTCCCCATTGTAAATAATTGAGTTTAATTTTTACTTTATTAAATATTCCTTTTATTTTACAATTTGTGTTTTCCCTCATTTTCCTCCCCTCGATATCTCGACTGATCTATCATTTTTAAGTCAGCGAGTCCTGCCTAAAGTATTAAAGGTAATCGCGCACAAATGCCGATTAAAAACTCAACCAATAAAATGGGCAAAATTAATGCGAAAAAGCGTTTCACTTATAGGTAGAAAATGGCTAGCAGTTTCGCCCATTTTATAGGTAGTTTTCGTAAAACTACCGATTTTATAGCTAGAAAATGTATTCGATTCCTACCAGGGTGTAATTATTTCCAATATAAAAATTCAAATTTCTCCAGTAACGTAGCGGTTCCTTGAATGCCTTTGAAATATTATCTGTCAACTCAGCTTTTAATTAATATTAACAACCGTACCTGCTCTCTATAAATCACACCATGATAATGCTGATAATTTTTGGTCGCAGTACCTGAAATAGTATTTTTTTTTTAGTATTTTTTATCATATCAAGAGTATAATGATAAGTTATTTTCTTGAAAAAAATCTATAGAACCTTTTTTTGTAATTAATAAGAACATCTGTGAAAGACATGTTTTTTTTATACCTTCCACCTTAAAAACCGACTTTGACGATAAATACTGAAACGAGAGTTGCGTCTCGTTAGCCTTTCCGAATTAAAATACGTCCATGTATTAAAAATTCGAGTGTTTACAAGTGTTGCGACGGTGTGGCTCTGTTGATAGGAGAGGAGTGATGCCGGAGGTGAGGGGAATGAGAGACATGCGAAAGGGTGCGCATGCGGGAGAGCGGGCCAAGACAGATAGAAAGCGACCGTTGTAAGACCTAGCCAACTGCTATCAGCTTTCCGATGATTCAAGAGTGATCGCTATAAAAACGGTTATCGGGTGTGCGCGAGTGAGACGACGAAGAATATCCGGACGTCGTGGAGCCAGGGTGTCTGGTCGTTGTTACCACCGGGGCCTTAGGCAGCATTAGCCGAGAAAGCGAAGCTGGGTGATGTGCACGCGAAGAACAGCGGCAGATTTTAGTGGCAGCTTTGCTCATATGTTTTCACTCTCCGAGCTTCCTGGTGCGGGTCTTCATCCGACATTTATAGCACCTGTGTTGCGCGTCGGAACGTGTATCCGTAATCTTATTAGTTAAAAATTAAACTCTTGTTATTTCGCACATCGGTGGTGCTTATTTTGCGTGTTTTCCCTTCCCTTTTCCCCTTGTCAGTGCTTGTCTGGCACAGCCCGGCGACTTTATGCCGATGGAACACGGCGTCGAGAAGACTCCGCCGTGCATTGTATTATAAAGCATAAAAATTACCTGCGAGAAAGGAAAAAACCCCTGGCGAGCCCAGGGCATTAACGGCCGCGGTCGGCAGAGGCCGCGAATGTTGCATTTAACTTTTAACGCGTCGTAGCCGTCCGGAAAACTGTTACAATATGTATCTGAAAAATGGTGTAGCCCTGCTAGTATTGTCTTTACGAAACCTCAGTTGTTGTTAGACTATGACTTCACTAAAAAATCGGTAAAAAAGTACAGCTTCAACAATTAAAAATTATATTTGTTTACATTTATAAATTATCTATACACCCTGGTAGAAATTAAAACCATTTATTAACTAAAAAATATATAATTTAAATAGAAATGGACATTTTATAGATAAATTTTTCTCCCATTTGTGAAACGATTTTTCTTATAAAAATCTACTATTTTTCGTATTTGTCAAGCCTCTTCTTGCCTGAACCGCCAGGAGTCTCCTCTCGCATTGAGTACATATGTATCGGAGAGGAGAAGTTGCGCCCCCAATCGTTCCTCTTCGAACGTTGTGACGCAGCCTACTTCAAAATTTCTCGTGTCGGAACAATGAGAAAAATCGTTTCCTTAATGCATAGAATTTAGATATTTCTATTATCTAATTTTTGTATGATCTGTCCATTTTTATGAGATTCATTTCTACTAGGGCATCTGTAAAAGTCTGTATATAAAGTGTAATCTGCATCTTGTATATTATACATTGATGTTCCTACCCGATACATTATGAGCAAGTAACAATATTGAATAAATGATATGATATTAAAGTTATAAAATTTCTACTTCTCATTATATATACTTTTAATATTTTCAAAGAAGTATTTTATGCTACTTCGAAATATTTAGACAATCATTATTCCAGAAAAAAAATTAAACTTTAGCATTTCAAATTTTCTTCTAAAATTATAAAACTAATTTCTTTTAATTAACTATAATTCTCTTTAAAACTCTTTAAAAACATCTTTAAAAAATAAAAACCGGAACGTCATATTTACGCAACGTTTCGCATATCGAAGAAATAACTCATATTTCGTACCTGCTGATTTAAAGCGACATCTTGCGCAGATTCAACAAATTGCAGACATTCTACAGGAGCGAGTAAAGAAGTTTTTTTAAATATTCCTTTTTATCTGGAGAGGGCAGGACCGATGAGCTAGAATGATCGATACGTTGATTTATTTTTGTCGATAAATTTTAAGAACAAATAACAAAGCATCAGAGTTTCTAATTTATTTATTTATTCTTGTCAACTTACTATCGCAAAGTCTTGAAATTAGTTGACAACTAAAATAAAGCATCGAAATAAATGATAATTTTATTAAAACAACTCGTTTGATTAACATTTTTAAAAGCTTTAATTGATTTCAAAAGACAAACAGCAGCAACTTTAATATCCAGTTTATAATAATTAGTCTTAAAAATTTGTAACAACAAAAATGAGGGAAGTAGATATTAGAATCAAAATTTGTTATTAATACAAAAAAAGTTAAATTAGCATTAATAATTTAAATATTTCTTAAATGAATACAGTTTGTTTAATTTCGCAGTTTTTTTATTAATAAAACTATTTGAATAAAAATTGTCAAAAAAAAATATAGGGCTAAAAAATTCGCACGGACGGATTAACAGCTTTAATCGATCAAAAACGATGCTGCGCTATATGTTCTCCGGATTCTGCGCGTGCGTACATGACTTGATGGTCCAGCTCTTTCCTCTCGCGAATTTCTCCCCTCAGGTAGCAGTGGTTAAACAGCTGCCGCCCTAAGCACTTGACTGAGCATTCGAGGATTTTACTGATCCTACAAAAACATTACTAGTTTGTCAGTCATTGAATAATCTAATGATTATTTAGTTGTTGAGAATTTGTTGACAAGCATTTCACAACATTGTGCATGGAGTATAACTAAGAATTCGCCGTCAAAGAATAAAATCCCTTCATCTTTTGAAAAAAAATAATCAAATTGAGTTTCCAAAATGTAAACGTAAACAATGCGTATATTTTTGCGACCATCTACAAGTGTCAATAAACGTTATTTTCTCCTTTAAATGTGTAACTCGATACAATAGTGCCAAAAGAAATCATCAAGATTCGTCATTAATTATGTAATTCATTGCGCTTTCAATGCTAGTTTTAAGCGTGTCAGATACCATTTCTGTTAAAATGAAGTTTAAGTACAATTTATTAACAATAATTATTAATTGTTTATCAGTTAGTAAATAAATTAAAACGTCGTTAGCTGTAATTACCAACATGTGCGATCCACAATTACCTGTTCCCGTGCAGATGTACTTATGGCGTCAATTACGGTAAAATTTGAAAATGATTTCTAAGCATTAAATTAGTCGACCTAAATCGCTTAATTAATATTATTACAATTTTTCCAGACCGTTTATCAGAGCCAAACTTGGTAGAGTTCATGAAGCAACATGTGTGGTATGATTAAAAATATATATTTTTCATACCAATTAATGTAATATATTTTTTAATTAAATACTTAATGATTTTCATGACTAGTTTTGTCAACATGCTCCAGGACATCACGTAAGTTTCATGTCAAATTACTAAGCAATAGTAAGACTGGACTGAGAAAAATTGTTGCACCTATATTGTTATACTATGTAACATGATAAAACTGTCTGTATTTATTCAGTATTATTAATAAATAATATATTGAAATGAAAGTTTTGGTATATAAAGCAGTACATTAAAAAATAAAATAGAGTACATTTTTCCTTAAATAGTCATTTGAAAACCGTTATTTTTAGTATTTTTTAATAAATGATTATCAAACATTTCATACTAAGTAACAATTGCTGAATTTTATTGAAGTGTCATTACATTACAACATACTTCATATTGACAATTTTACAGATTACATAGAAAAAGTACAATAATGACGAGCACAATACCAGTAAAAATATTATTATCGAATATAATGAGCATTATATTTAAATTAGCCTCTTTTTATCCAGTTGAAAGCTCTGAATAAAAAAATTAAACATTTGTTAAATTGTTTTTTTTTTTTTTTTTAATGTAAATTAATATGTTTTAGTGCTGAAATTCTTTGGCATAGTATTTCTGACAAATTTATATTTAAATACAAATTATTTTTTTCTTACTTATAAAAAATAAATTACATATTTATCGCACGCTGATTTTCGAAACTCCAGGAAATGAAGGAAGCCTGCATGGTAAATAAATTTACTTATTTTATTTTATGATCTTATCACTACTGTAATTTTATAAATTTTTAAGTAACTTTTTTTGAAAAAGTAAATTGAGATTAGAAGTTAAAATAATATTTATATGTGCAGTGCATGCACTTGTAAATTTTACATTTACAAGATAATTTGAAATGTTTTGATATAATTTATTACTCATTGAAATCACTTCTACAAAAAAACTATGTACTTTTAGTTAGCTTTTTACATTCTTGACCATAAAATTTTGAAAGATAAAACTAATTATCTTTTTACAGTCCTTAGAAAGAGTCATTGTTCAAAATATTCACAATGAACTAACACCCTCTCTGAGAACAATTTTGGGCTCTGTGCCACGATGGCGGTTGATCCAAGGTTCTCTTCCCTTTATTTTACAAGCCACAGCTAATCTTCTGAACAACAAGTAAGAATGTATTATGCACCTTTTTATTAATTATTTAATTTATTACCGGGTTGTACATGCTTTAATAGAATTTAAAATCTACACTTATTGGCGAAAATCATTGAATTTTTTATTTAATTAATTTCATTCGTAAGGTATAGCTCCTTTATAAGACGAAATATCAAGTTTTTAATTTTTTTAAGAATTATTTAATAATCAAAAAACAAATAATAATCTGATAATTTTTAATTTTTAGAAAAGACTTTCAAAATCTCAGCCCTCAGGAAACAACTTTGCTTTACATACTTCATTGGATCATTCTTGATGCTGCCGAGGAATGTGCTGATCAAGACGCAGAAATTAACAACCCCTTTCATTATTTATTTTCAGTATCTACAATGACAGTTAGTTACTCGACAATTGCAATTATGATTAAAAATAAATTTTTTATCACGCATGCACGGAATATGCCCCATTGCGCCACGCTTTTGCAGCGTTGTGTAATATGAAAATTGTGCGCATGCGCAGCCATTACACAACGCTGCTGCGGAATGAGCCACTTTTCTCAACGCAAAACCGTGGCGTAATGGGGCATAATATTCCGCGCATGCGTGATAAAAAATAGTATGTGTAACTAGTGAAGTAAAATGGGCAATCGCGCGGCACTCGAGCGCTGTTGACGCACTTTTCCTCACTCGTTACACAATCTACTATTATATCTACCAAACATAAATTTATAAGTAATAAAATTTATATTTCAGCTATTCGTACAACTGTTTGTTCCATTGTGCTATCATTTAAAGGATATTGATTTCAAAGGCCACCTTCGTCTAGAAAATGGACAAAAAATTTGGTATCCCATTTATGAATGTCGCCACCCAGACGCCGCATGTTTCACAGCCCATTGTCGACCTAAACCGCGAGCGTTATGGAGAACAATGAATAGAATTGTAAAATATCAACACGTTTCTGATGACATTTTTGTGGGAAGTTAGTATATAAAATGATTCGTTTTAAAATAATAAATTAGCCTTATTGATAATTATTTGTAAATTTTAAAGATAATGAAATGTCACCAAATCAAAGTACAAATGCAGTGTCTTCTGATCAAAATACGTTAACAACAAATAGATCAATGGATGATGAAGTAAGATTTTAATGTTACAATTTTTAACTATATTTATAGTTTTAGTTCACTGAACATAAATGTTGAATTTAGAATGCTTGGGTATCATCGCCAAAAGATAAAGTGTTTCCTGAAACTATTCCAGAAGAGAGCTCTAGTACAGAAGATGAACATGTAGTAAGTTTTTCACAGACTTTGATAAAATTCTTGCGTATTTTAAACATTTTCAACCTGTTATTCGCAAAAAATTATTCTTTTTGCGAATCTATTCGTCACAAAATATTGTTTTTTTTTTTAAAACTTATCTTTTAGGTAATTTTCACATTACCTTCGTTCGATGAATCTGAGAGAATGATTGACGGCGTGAAAGAAGTATCGACAATATTTGCGGTAAATAATAAAAATCCTTCATGCAAACTCACTTTTATAAGAAAAAAAAAATGATAAATTATAATATGCCAATGTATATTTCAAAAGGGTGAAGCAAGCATTTTTCATGTTGCCATGGATCAATCAACTAATTCTTCAAAGCCTACTCTGACAATTGAACAAGTTACAGCAATTTCTGAATTAGATTCCTCTGGGCAGTTCGAAAGAAGACCAATGATGGGAGAATCAAGGTGCTGTTTATATTTTACTCTTTTTCTTGTAGATGTCAAATTAAACTTTTCTGGTTAAATATTTTTCCTGACTTTAAAACAAAAATGAGTTTCCAAGTATTGTCAAAACTATAACAAGAGTATTTGATAAAATTATTATTTCATACTTATCGTTTATTTATAAATTTTTAGTGATTTATCAAGAGATCAAAAACATCACTACAAAAAATATGACAAAGAACACGAAGCCGATAGTTTGAAAACAAAGTACAGCGGATCGAGACCGCTAGGTGACAAATCCGGTCAATCAGTGATTGATATGGATGTTAGAGCAGCTACTTTTTTGGACGTTGCTGTCGTAAGATGTCTTTTTATTCCACAGTGGCAAGAAGAAGGAATATTTTGGTGCTTGCAATTCTTATATAATAGGTAATGCAATTGATATCAAACATTATTTATTTTAATTTAAAATTATGAGGGATATGTTATTAACTTTGTGAATAATAATACAAATTGGGATTTATAAGATTACGAAAAATAAATGAAGACAACTCCATTCAACAAATGCCTCGGCGTCGTAGCAATTCCTTACCTATACCAAAAATAGAAGTTTCGGTTTATCAAAGTCCAGAAAGTAAACGGAAAGATGAAAGTAAAGAGATTGACTCACACGACATGAGGGATTCAGTTCTACTTGCTGGTGAATATTCTTATATGCATTTTAAAATATTAAATATCAAAACCGTCGCAAATTCTTTTATTGTGGATCTTTCGTAGACTATACGTCTAATGGTGACGCCTTATACAAGACTCATGATGTCGAAGTTAGTCATGTAAGAAGAGCAAGTGAAAAAACAAAAAGAAAAATGAAAATGGCGGATTTGAAAACTTTCGTCGAAACAAAATTATTATCGAAATCTGAAAAAGCTTTAGAGAAAGTCGGACAGGAAGAATCCAAAAATCTTTTTGATCAGGTAAATATAATCATATATTTTTCACAATTTACAACAACAGGGTATAGTATAACCGATACTTTAGACATTTTACCTTAGTACCTCCTGGCATAAATGTAGCTTCATTAATAATTGTTAATTACATGTTTAAAATGGTAAAAAAATTGAAATTTTATAAAAGAGTATTAGATTCTAGGGTCTATAGGTGCTTGAAATCATATAATTTTCTTCATATTGAGTTTAATCAAAATTTCTGACATGGAATGTTAAAACTTCTATTTGTAAGTTAAAAACGGCGTCACCAATGCAAATGGTACATTCTACTTAATTCTTAAAAAACTTTGCACATAAAGAATCTAAGTCATAAACAATATTAACAAGGTTTTAATCAAGTAGATTTAGTAAATATTATCAAATTTAAAAATTTTAAGTCTTCTAGTGCTTAGTTTTATAAATTTTTGTTACTTTAAAAGTTACTAAACTTACCAAAATGTATAAAACTAAGCACTAAAAAACTAAATATTTAATTATATTTGAGGTAATATTATACAAAATTAATGCAATTGTAAGTGAGAATAAGTAAGGTTTGTTGATCAACGAGATTATAAGCACTAAATTTTCAAGAGACGATTTATCAGTAATTTACATTTGTAATTAAATGAAAAGTTGACAATTATTATATGTAAATTTAATTTTACAAAGATTATTTAGTTACGACTCCGTTCTTGTATACTAACTATTGACTGAAAATCTTAATTTGTAGCAATTGTAGGTCAAGCAAACCAATCTATTTCTTGTAATAAAAAATTATTTTTACAGAATCAGATTGCAATGTCTGATCGTACGTCAGCTAATTATAAAAAATTTGAAAGTGAACATAAGTACATAAAAACTATTAAGGTAATCTTTATTAGTAGTTTAATTTTACAATTTTTCAGGTAATTTTATGCTTGAAACTACGAAATAATTTATTATAAAATTTATAAAATCTTCAATTTTAGCTTGGCTTATGCTTTGCTATAGTATCTTGTATTTTTAATATTTTTTGACATATCCCTTTTTTTAATGGCCGATAAAAATTATTTTTATAATTTCTTATAATAATACGCAAATGTATGTAGATGGTTGATTTTGAGTCAAAAAAAGTTTTGCTACTTTATTAAGCTAAAAATTAATCGTTTGTAATAGTATTTGTTACTTGTCGCTTATAATCATTTACAAAATAATAATTGTTATAACGTTGTGAAAATTCAACGTTAATATAAATCTAATATACAATATTTCGAAAACTTTGGACTTTTTCAGGAATGTCATCGTAGTTTAGATACCGGCGAAGGTCGATTAATGCGACAGCCATCAATTTGTTCTAGAATCTTCGATTCTAAAGATTCGGATCACGTAGAACGTGCAAGTAATTTAATAAAGGGAAAGAGTATGCCTAGTTTAAGGTTTGTGAATTTAATATTTAATTTTATTCTATTGTTTTTTTATTTAGAATTTTTGTTTATAAGTCAAAGAATTTTGACCAGAAAACATGCTGGTGAGCTTGAAATTGACTTATATATAAACATCTTAATTTAATGTAAAATTTTGTGCTCCTTATTATTCTAAAACTGACAATAAGGGTCAAATTTAAGGTTATCATCAGATTGTTTTATTAAAATCCTTCAACTTTTAACTGAAACATTTATTAAAAAAAGGAATGTATTTTCAAATCAGGGTTATTTGGTATTTCTTGAAGGTTTTGTATAATCGTCTTTTGTAGATATACTAAATTGTGTATATAGTAATAAAATACTTTATTAAGAAAGACACATTATTTTCTCTTTATTTTCAGGTACATTGGCGACATTAAAATCGAAAGAAAACAGAGTCACTTTTTCAGTCAGTCATCTGGTGTTGCAAATCCTATTATTACTGTTACAGAACATACTCCAATTCCTTCGCCTGATTACGTACGGCAACAGGTGAGCATATTTACACGAGTAAACTTATACCTTTACAACAATGTGTTGTACAAAATTTTGATAAAACTTCTTTTTTAATATTATTTTAACAAAAATATATTTATTAGGGTTCAATAGACAGCCAGATAGATACAATGAGTACTAAGGGTCGTCGGCATACATTTGATAGAAAACCAAGTCTTACAAGATCACAAACCGATTCAAATATAACTTATTCTGGAGACGAAATGACAGAAGCTCCAGGGACTAATTATTACATAACAAAAGATGGTGATATGGATTATTACGTCATCTTAAAGGTATCGTTTATTTGATATTTTAATTACTTTAAATACATAATTCTTAAAGGTTATTTTGTTATTTACATAGGCGATTCATACCGTTACTCTAAAAGATAATCAAAGTTGTTCTCTTCGCGTTTCTGAATCGATTCTGAATCTCATCGAACTTTTGATGGAAATGGGAATTTTAAAGTCAAATTCAAAAGATGAAAATAATGAAAATAAAGGTAAAGCTGTTGCTTAAATTCTTTGTTATTTTAAGCAAAGCAAAATAATAAAATTTACTGAAAATTTTAGATTCGATAGAAAAATCAGATTGCACAAATAAAAAGTGCGATTCTTTAAATAGTGACGGCAAAAAAGATGAATATAGATACCCTGCACACAATGTCATGATGCATTGCATTATTAGGATCATACGTCATTTAGGGTGTCCTCACGGCTGTTCTGATGGTGTTCGTGGACCGCAAGCAGACTTTTGCCGGTCACAAATTCAAACGATTTTTAACAAACTACACAAGGCTGATTCAAAAATGTTTTCATCTTTCTTACAAAAATTAATTAGCGATAAGCCAATTTCTTACATAATTGAATTTTTCCATTCATATGTTGGATTCTGTATGGATCCGAATTCCTTACTATCGCCTTTAAGTAAGTTTAAATAAATTAATAAAATAATTCAAATAATTCAAATAATTGTTAATTTTACTTAAAAACACCCTGGATTTAGATCAAAAACGAGGGTCAAATAAATCGCCTGACACGGTGCCCCCAGGAAGTTATGCAACGAATTTTGGAGCTGGCATTGCTAACAGTAATAATCCGCTATCAGGAAACAGCAACGCACAAAATATGTCATCAACAGGAACAGGTGGAATTTACGGTGGCCCAGGCGGAATGGGGCAAAGAAGTCGAAACATTGAGTCTCACATTATGGGATGTGTTTTCAAAACAATAGTCACACGTTGCGTGGAATTTTCTAAAAACTTGAAAACTCAGGATAATATTTCATTGTACTGCGACGTAAGACAGTTCATAACGTATGTAAAAGAAGCTCACGGTGGTATTTTTCGAAGAGTCGCTTTGAGTTCTATACTGGATTCAGCTGATCGTCCCAATAAGAAATACAAAAGTGAAATTCAAACAGTCAGAGTCATTAGGTTGGTATTTTTATAGTAAAGTCTTTAATTGTAATCTTAATTTACAAGTTATATTTTAATAACGTATTAAAATATATTATAATTATGTATTATAAAATTTTGTCCAATTGTACAGACATATGTATCCACTTGATTTAGAAAAAAATGCCGATGGAGGTACGGACGGGGTTTATACTATTGATGAAAAAGGGTCAAGAAAATTTTTATTTAAAAAAAGAAGTACTTCATCTACTTGTGCGGTATGTATTTTAATGCATTATTCTACAGACAGGGTTTAATGTTGTTTCACATAAAGATATTAGAAATTTATAACTTCTTCTATTCAATCTATAAAATACTTAATATTTGGAACTTCTATTGAACCCTACATAATACAAAAGAAAACCAGAAAACTAATAAATTTATTTATTTATTTGAAGAGTTTGCTTGAAACGGAATTGAGCGATGAAAATGCGAAGACAAGTCAAAGCCCAGTGGGAAACATAAGAAAAAAACATCACATTTTAACACCGAGACAGAGTGAAAGAAATTTAGATTTGAGTGAACCATCTTTTGGAATACGAAAATCACGTAAGGCTACACGTTTGAGACTAGGCGGTATTGGTAAGTAAAATATTTTTCGATAATGTTTTAAGACTATGAAACTTGTTTTAATGTTTAAATAAAAAACATTGTTTTATATTAAAACAATGTTTACATTGTTAAAAATTTATTTAAAATTGGTTTAGTGAATTGGTTCCGAAAAGAATACAGAAAGAACGAATCTTGTGAAAGTCACGCCAGTAGTGAATCACCTACAGAGTGTAGCTTTGTACGTCAACCCAGTTTACGCCGTGCCTATCGTCGAGGAGTTTCACGTGCACCAAAAGGGTAATTTATTTTATTGAAGAGTCGCTTCAACGATGGAGATAAATTTGCTAGTTAAAGTTTAAATATGAGTAAAAATTAATCAATGTTTATTTACGTTCAGAGTTGGATATACTTGGCGAAAAGCGAAACGTAGAATGGAAGATAAGTTAAGTAAAATTGGACTAGTCAAAGGGAAGAAAAAAGAAAGTTTTGAAGAAGTTCAAGGCAGTTGTAAGTAAAATAAAATACATTTTAACATCTTGATAATCAAAATTTTAATATTGCATATGTTCGTTCAGATTTTAGTCGGAAAAACTCACTAGAACCAGGAGAGGTTTCAAGGGAATCTGAATTTATTGTTTTGAAAGAACGAAGATTAGTACCGAAAAAAAATATATACGAAGGCGTTCAAAGATTTGCTTTTTTGTTAGAAACTTGTCAACCTGGTTCAGTACCCGATCATCATTTAATGGGTGCTTTGTTAGACTTGGTATGTAAAATGAATAAATATAATTTGACAATGTTTTAAGGGGGAAGGGGGAAGGTTAATACGATAAAAAAGAGTATTTTTAAGAAATTTTTGGCTACGCAAACAGTGAAAATAAATTTCTAATATTTATATACTAAATAGTGTATTATTTAAACTATATGTTGTTAAATTTTCATTAAAATTATTTAAAATTGAAGTTGGGATAGTAAAAGTCCCAAGGCATCTAAAAAAAGTTGATGTGCGGTGTACAACCTAACTCGTCGCAGAATCATCCGAAAAAAATTATGAAATCTGAACACAATATTCTTTCTTTCTTTATATTTTATTGGCTTTGGGTAACTTTTTTTGGGACTCTAATATGCCATATTAAACCTTAGTATTATATCTTATTTTGTGGTATTTTTTATTGTTTGTCATTATCTTTCTCAGATTTTTGGAAATTTGTATTGTGTATTCATTTATTTTATCATCGGGTTACTTCGAGGATTCTTTTACCGCCAGAAAAAACCGAAGAAAAAATCTTCGGTGATTCTGACGGGAATCGAACCCACGACTCCTAGGGCAGCAATGTATGCGAGGGTCAGTAACTCTAACCGCTCGAACATTACTGCCCTTCCAACACAATATTCATGAAATGTTGTACAATTTAAAAAAATTAAAAGATGGGAAAAACCTTTCCCCTCTCCCTAATTAAAAATGAGTCTTTATTAAAATTTCTTTTGAATCATTTGAAATTTTATGTTAAAGCCGTGTGCTCCTACGGTGGCACGTGCCGCCTTACTTCTAGAATGTGCTCATCTCGTCCATCAATGCAATAAAGGACATTGGCCGACTTGGATGAAATTAAATTTTCCTACGTTTCGTCCTTCAATGGCTTTGAATAATAGAGGTGCTCCTACGGGAATTAGACGGACTCATGTGTTACAGAGAGCTGCAGGAAAACTGTTCTATCAATGGGCTGAGGTACCCCTAGTTGTGGATTATTTTAAATAAATTTGGATTTTTTTAAATTAAATTACGTATATTTTAAAAGGCTATAGGTTCCAGACTTGAAGAATTTTTGGCTGAAGACAAACGCAACGTGGACCGAATTAATTCTGTAATGCTTGATGATAATAGACGGCGAGATTTAATTGTTGAAGACGAGGAAGAAGATTTTTTAGACGAATGTAAGTTTGTTTTGCTTATCTAAGCTAGCTTTTCTTATAATTAATTAATCAATTGCAAGAAAAATTTTACAAAAAATTTAATTATTTAAATAGCTAGTATTAATACATATGGTTCGAAATGCCCGGTGGCTTTACGATTAGTAGCTTGTATGCTACTTCTTGAGATCACGGCTTTTCTTCGAGAAACTTACCAAACCCTTCCAAAATCAAGCAGATTATCTACAAAGGAACGACCTGTCCCATGGGAAAAATTATACAGTCGCGAAGCTAATCGGCGTTGGAGTATGGCATTATCGTCAATGGGTCATTCACAAACATCGGCTCAGAGCTTGCAATCCATAGCAGGAGATAGAGAAACTGGTATATTTAAAATAGAAATTCAATTAAAATAATTGAAAATATTTGTTTTTCATGGAAATTATCCCTTGCAGAACGTAAAATAAGTTTTGTTCTTCACGAACCAGACAATGAATCTGAAGGTAGTAGTAAATCTAACGTGACAATACAGGGAGAAGAAGTACAAAATAATGAACGAGATAAAAATAAAAGAATACAGCACGCACCTGGTAGACCATTTTTACTTCGTCGTGGTACTGCCGGTAACACAGCTACTGGTTCTTTTAAAAGACGCAGCTTGAAATTACGAAGAGGTACAAAAGAAGGGAAAGAGATTGAAGTTGAGGCATGTAAGTACAACGCTAATAGTGCAACGAATATTTATTCATCATTTGAGTTAGTCCCTCTGAAATAATATTTATACTTTTAGTTAGACGAGCAGATTCTATTCAATCTAAACGTAAAGTAAGTTCGTTGTCAGATAGAAGTGACACATCGGAACCAGGACTATATGGTGAAGTTAGTGGAGAAGAATCTCCGGGCATTTTGAGTGATGATCAGCCACCAGAAAGTCCTAGTGACAGTAACGATACAGACGAAACGAATAAAAATTTTCCGTGGATGAAAGTGGTTGTACAAACAACGAGCAGTTTTAATTTCTTATGTTGTCATCAGAAGTTTTGTCACCCCCTCTGTCATAGACGTCAAATGAGAGCAAGCGATAAGCTCATAAAAGCAGTTAGAAAAGTATATGGAGAAGAGTTTGGTGTTATAAGTGACACGAGTCTGTTTGATTTGAAATTGGATAAAAAAGAAGATGGAAAAAAAGAAAAACGCAACCGAAAAATATCTGATCAAACTAGTGCTCAAATTTCACCTATTCGAAGAAAGGATAGCGTTGGTCGAAAACTAAAGTAAATATTTAACATTTATTAAATCCATAAAATCATTTATGCATCAAAGGATGTAATAAAGAAAGTTACGGATCCTGCGATTTTCTTGATCTTGCGTCCTGGATGCGTAATGTACTTATTAATCATTGATAAAATAAAAGAATTTAATAATAGAGATAAAATAATTTCTTTCAGAATTGATAAAAGTGTCGAAGGGTTTCCATCAGGGAGTGATTCCGTTAAAGACTTTACTGATCATGAATCCGATTACAGGCGAGAATTAGCAAAAGCTATGGCACCACCTCCAGATGACGAGAAAAATAAAGATCCGTGTCCAATATTAAAGTATATTCAAATTCATGTTAGAGACTCGTTTCATGCACCCATAGCTACTCTCTTGAAAGGTGCCGTTGTAATGTCAGACGAGCTCTTTATAGATATTATTCCAGTTGCGTGGGAACTTTTATTAGAAACGAATCAAGAAGTTGCCGTAGCAGCAGCTTCTTTATTCATAGTAGCTGCCGTTCGAGCACCCACTCATGCAACTGATATTATGCATCGCGGATTGCAACACGAAAATCCAGTCTTACGTATAAGCTCAATTTTACGTTTCCAAGCTTTATGGAAATCACGTTATCAAGTATGGCCAAGGATGGAAGAATCAGCTCACTTAACGTTCAAAGTTCCACCCCCGGGTATTGAGTTTACATTACCATCACCAAAAATAGGCATCGAATCATTACCCGTTGTCGATCCACCTTGGATGCCTCAAGTTAAAACAAAAGTTGAGGAAGTAACGATTAATCAACAGCGACATGTAATTTATTTTTATCAAAAATAAAATTTTGTTTTGTTGAGTATTTATTGATTATTAAATAAAAATATGATATTTTTAGAGAGCCTTAGTAACTGCTACGAAAACGCGGAAGAAACAACAAACAGAATTAATTAAAAAGGCATTACAAGAACAAGACGATAAAAAACGGGAAGAGAGAGTTAATTTTTTAATTACAACTATTCCAATCACATTTCAAGCGGCTTATGAACCTAGTCCCGTTGGGGATGATCATGACGAAGGTAAAAAACTGAATTATCTTTTAATGTGGACTATAAAATTATCGATTTCTTTGACTAAAAAATTTGTTACCTCAGGTAATGTTGATGAGGATAGTGGAGATCTTGCTCCAAGAACTCTAACTCATCATGGACAGTCGGCTTTATCACTTTTTCCTTCTACATTATGCTCTGCTATAATTCCGATCATTGCTCTCTTGGATGATCCCGCTGTAACCGAAGATGGTAATGCTGTGTATGAAATGGCTTATCAGGTAATTTTCCTATAAAAATGTTTGATGTCTTTTACTACTTGGCGATGAACAAAATCTTTTACTTTTAGGTTATATGGAATTGTTTAGTTGAAGATAGTGCGCTGTTTTTACGTTACGTTTTAGAGAGATTAACACGAGATAAACAAGATCTGATGTTTAAGAGTTTACGGCATTTGATTCGATTTGTCCCAAAACTACCCCAGCAAGCGGCTTTTGCGTTATACAACTATATAATAGGGTACGTTATGTTTTACGTCCGTACACCACACGAGGAAGGTCAACAATTAATTGGTACAGCTTTATCAGTTCTTTGGATGGTAAATACGAAGAAAATTTCTAATAATTACAAGGAGACCATCAAGTCTCCGGGTAACAGATTTTTCTAAAACTTCGAGAGGGGTTTCCTGGCACCAAAAAAGATGTTCTGTGCCATTAGTTAAGTTTCATAGGCTATTTTTTTGTGGGTCGTAGCCACATATGAAAATACCCTTTTATCAGCGTACAAGCCAATATTGCAACTAATATTGGTTTGTACGCTAGCAATTGTATTGTAAGTATTATGTTTTGCTGTAAAATATTATTGCATAATTCACCATATGTAAGTATTTTCTATGTGTCAATTCCCATAAATCACTTAAATATTTAGAAAATAATATTCATAAATGTATTTATTTGTTACAAATTGATAAGCAATGAATATCAACTAATTTATAATCAATATATATATATATATATATA
>JAPYYQ010002638.1:0-16930 GCA_030522585.1 Anagyrus pseudococci
TGTTAGTGAAATCATCCACGGTACTTCATAATAATTTTGTTTAAGGAAGAGAATAAGCTTTGATTCATGAAAATTGATTAAAAATTGACGGAGATTCCCTTGATTTGTCAAAATGTTTGAAAAGTATTAATTTCTCGAATTGTTAACAATTAAAAATTTATTTTTGTTGATCCCAATGTTCTTAAATTAAGTGCTATTAAAGGAAATAATAAACAATGTGATAGTTATTTTGTAACAGTGATTGGTGAAGAACCACCTTAAAGGTTGTAATGTCGCTGACGTGACTTTTAGCCTTCAAGTAGTACAAAAAGCTGTAAATAATGAAAAATTTATAGAAACGCTGTGTTTCAGCTAGATTTAAAAATGTAAATAAACGATAGCATGAGACAAAATAGTACAGCCAAAATAAAACGCGATAAAATTGTCATTCGAATCACATGCTACAGCAGTGTATTCAGCTGAAGATTGGGGTTTAGCTTCGGCACTCTATTTAATTTGTTAACTGTGAAGACTATATTTCTTTAACTTCAGTTTTTTTTGTTTGCCAATGATATATTTCTTGAAATTACTTTTAAGTTTTTTTTAAGTCTGACCTTTCACGAAAATATTTCGTGAAAGCCCAGACGTTTCAAACGCATCTTTCAAGCTCCTGCAGATAATGATTAAACTAATAAACAATATTAGAATTTTAATTAATTTTAGTTACAAATTTTAAACTTACAAAACGTACAAGATTAATTGATTATATTTTATTATTGCAGATATGGCTCTTATAAAAAATAATGCTCGTGTCGCAGCTGAAATAGCCCTAAATTTACGAGATCGTCAAAATAATGTTTCAATAGATAATAACTTAGATAATACAAAACCAAACGTAAATGTTGTACGTAATTAAATTTTTCAGTGTATTAAGTTAATAATTAATTTAGTGCAAATTTTAAAAGAGCAACATTTTTATGTAACTATTGATATACATACTATTAAATTTTTATAATTTGTATGTATAAAAAAAAAGTTTAGTTTGTTTAATAAAAATGATGTTTTTCTAAAATATTAAAAGGTGAGCCACATTCTTATTTTCTTGAAAGTTATAATGAAAAATTTGTTTTCCATCTTCTATGTACTTTGTGCAGGTTAATTTTCTACACTTTGTTTGGCAATAGTTTGACAAAGAAAGTTTTAACCTTTTCTTAATGAATTGAATTCCGTCAACAATAATTTTACAGTTATAAACTCAGCTCAACTTACAAAGTTTAGTTCAAAATGTAAATGTATTGTAAAAAACAATTTAAAACGTTGAATTTCTAATTTTAGTTTATTATCATTTTCTTTTCTAATCCCTGCTGAGAAACCTCAGATGTGATCTCAGATGAGAACTCAGATGAGATCTCTGTCCAAAACTGCACTTGAGATCTCAACTAAGATCTCATCTGGAGAAAAAGTGTGAAAAAAATTAAGTGTCAACCAAAATAAATATCTAAATAAAAATTAAAAAAAAATTTAAAAAGTGTCGACGGAAAAATGTATAAGTTACATTCCGAAAAAAGTATCGCAGAGATATGTTTAAAATACGTTTCGAAGCATTTCTAGGCGAATGAAATAGACTTTTTAGTACGTTAAAAAAAAATGTCACTTTGATAATTTACAAGTCCCGTCGACGAAAAAATGTCTAAATTTATCACCGATTATAAATTCATATAAATATATATTGTAAAAATTATAATATGTAATAAATATGTAATAAAACAGTTTATGTTGAAAATATTAATGGAAATGTTATGTAAGTTATATCCTACGATTTTTCCGTCGACGGGACTTTTCAAAGTGAAAAATTTTTTTAGCGTACTAAAAAGTCTATTTCATTCGCCAAAAAAAGCCTTCGAAACGCATTTTAAACATATCTCTGCGATACTTTTTTCGGGATGTAACTTATAAATTTTTCCGTCAACGGGAAATTTTTTTTTGAAAAAAAATTAAAAAAAATTTTTTTTTAATTTTTATTTAGATATTTATTTTGGTTGACACTTAATTTTTTTCACACTTTCTCCAGATGAAATCTCAGTTGAGATCTCAAGTGCAGTTTTGGACAGAGATCTCATCTGAGTTCTCATCGGAGATCTCATCTGAGGTTTCTCAGCAAGGATATTACGCAACTATATCTTTAAATTAATTTTTTTTTAAGGTAGTAATTGGTGGAGCAACTTTTGATACAGTTTTGAAAATTAAGGAACCGAAAATAAGGGTAAGTAATCTGCAAGTGGTTGATACTTTTTTCATAATTTTTTCATAATTTCATTCGCAGTTGATAGTCTATCTAAATTATCTAGATTAATTATTTTAAATTTATATTTTCTAAATTCAAATTTCTAACCACTAAAAATACAATAGAATTTTTTACTCTGGACCTTTCAAATGGCTGCCAATTTAGTAAATTTTCCGCAAACGATACATAGCTTACCTTATTAGAAGTTTTCTACTTATTGTAATGGAGTTCAGTATAAAGTATTTAGTAGTTGGATTTCAGGGGTAGATGAAAAATTGCTATGGCGAGTTGAGACTTTCTTCATATCAGTTTTTCCTCGAATTCAATGCCTTTCATTTTTCAGCTTAGTTTCAGGACAATATGAACGAAATATTTAGCTTACTCCAAGTATCCTCTTTTGGAAGGTATCTATATATAATTGTTGTGCAAGCGTCGATTTATAAGAGAAAGTCATTTGATTTTTAAAATTTATTTTAGATTATTTGTCCGAGTAAAATTTTTTTTCTAAACTGTTTAAAATACAGAAATAGCCAAGCGCCGTATTTGTATATTAAATAGAAAAGTTGTTTATTTTTGCAAGCTGTTTTTTACTAGCCGCCACCCCTTCAGCAACGGATAAATAAAGACGCGTTAGGATCCAAACCGATAATTTTACGATTGAAAGACGAGTAGCTGATGTATAACTGCGCTTTACACTTCGTCTCATCCTATTATATATTTTCACCAAAACACATCGACGCATATGCAGGCTCTTTCGACATTAATTACCGAACAATAACTTGATTATACACTGAGAAAAGTGTTATAATAAAAATTGATAAAAACGTAACAAAAATTACTATTTCTTTTAGTAAAGTGGAGATCCACTTGGCATCTAGTAAAAATTACTGTTACATAGCAAATTTTTCAAATGGTAAAATTTACTATGTTGATGTAGTAAAGTTTATTATTTAACATAATAATTTTTATATAATATGTTTTTGAAAAGAAAGGAGGGAAAATATATATTTACAACAGCTTTTGAAATTATTTTAAATAATTATCAAATTTAAATTACGTTTTTTATTATTATTAATATTATTTTATTATTATTTTTATTTATATTTTATATTTTTATTATGATATTTTCATTTTCATTTTTTTTTATCACATTAAAAATTTGCTCCAACCAAGAATCGAACCTCCATCCTTGGGGTTGGAATGCCGATATCTAAGCTCCTGGACTACCCGTTGTCGGTCGTAAATTTGATAATATATATGAGTTATATTGCTTGGAAAGTTGGAAATTAATTTTCTTTAAATAATCTATGATTTTCAAGCCGTATGTTAAATGCTCACCTGCTTGTTGTGAAGCATTATGAAATAAAAATGTAATGCGGTATAAAACGAGTAGTGCAGGATGAACCAGAGGAATGAATGCCTTGAGATGAAAAATGTAAATATTGAGTGACTATTAAGGTTAGGAATGAATAGACATGAGCATGGATAAATAGACATGGATTAGAAATGAAAAAATAAACTTGATCAGTATAATTAATCATCTTTAAAAAATTTGCGTATCACAAAGTAAGACAGCTGGCCTTAAAATGGTTTTTCTGTCGCTCTTCAAATAATGTTTTCGGAATGAACCTATACTTCCCGTATATACAAAAATTATAACGTATATAGTAATAGAAGCTAGGTGTTTCATGAAAAATTACTATTTTTACTTAGCAAAGTCTGTAAGTAGTTTAATTTATTATGTTAAATAGAAATTTTTCCTAGAATAATTATGAAATATTATTAAATACAAATCAATTATTGATATGTATTTTATTAAAAATTACTAGATCTAAATTTTTGCTATATTAATATCGTAATTATTTCAATATTTCTAAAACATTATTTTTTCTTTCAATTTATAAAAATTACTGTAAACATAGTAATTTCTGCGACAAAATGACTAGATCTTCGCCTTTCTAAAAAAAATAATAATTTTTGTTATATTTTTATTAATTTTTATTATAACACTTTTCTCAGTGTAACTGTGTTTAAAAATACTTTTGGTGAAATGACCTATGTTGCCCTCCATTCTCGTTAAAAACGGTAGTTTGGTAGTTTTTTGATCCTACGGGGCCAAGGTTTTTGAAAACCAAAAAACACAATTTTTGACTTGTCAAAGCGACGTTTCGCCGACTTGGTTTGTCAGCCTCTTCAGGCTAAATACTGCCGAAGGAAATTTTGCGCAGCGTTACAGCGTTGGCTGTGTCTGCATGTCTGATGATGATAAAAATACTTTTGATAGGCAGTTATACTATAAAATCGAGTGTGATATTCGTCAATTCGAAGACGAAATTATGAAATATTTAACTTTTTTTAATTAAACTATAGCATCATTAAAATTGTCAGTAAATTAAAATATTTTCATTTTGTTTTTTTATTTATAATGTGTAATTGCTAAAAGATGATAATAACTGGTTAGCGAATTTATACAGTAAAATGTATCATACAAGTTATAGCTTAATGATAGACATTTACAAAATAATACTTTGATGACTTGTTAATAATCAACCATCTATTAACTATTTTATTTGCTTGAAAAATAAATAATTGTTTTATACCTGATAAAAGCTACAAGTCTTTAATCAATAATCATTTCTGACTGAATATGGTTCTAAAAGTTGTAATTAATTTAAAAACTATAACGTACGGAAGATATTTAGGCAAACTGAGCTGGCAGTGTCACATTTTTTATTTGATGAATGATTTTTTAATATTGTATTTTTAATAAAAACATTTTAAAAAATTACTGATTATTTTGTCACTACCAGCAATTCGTTTGAACTTTGTTTCTTAAATATATGTATGTATATAATTTCATTACTATAGGTTTAAGATAGGAACTGTCAAAGTTTGAAAATCTGTTATACTTTTTATATAGTTTTGTTGATCAAATAGAAAGGAAGAAAAGCGATTAAATGCCGACCATTACAATTATGAAGATAATCATTAAAATTACATCAATACATTGTATACATAGTAAAAAAGTATTTTTATTAACGAAAAAAAGTTAGCAACACGAGATAACTTTGGAAAAAGGTTTGATTATATGCAAAGAGCCAAATGAGCAGCCCTTTTATTTCTTAAGTTTTTTTAATCAATACTTTTCCCGCATCTAACACATTTAATAATCAGTAATTATATAACTTGAGACCATTAGAATCATAATATATAAAAAAAATCATTTAAAGATACTTTTTAAAAATAAAAACTGGCCGTAGAGTTGGAGGTAAAACGTTAAAATTGAGTGCGCTTGAGCTGTTCCCCTTTTAAATAAATTGCAACTTTTAGAACCATTTTAAAAATCTTTTTAACGATTAAAACTGGCCGTAGTGTGTTTGAGAAAGTATTTAAATCAAGTGCGCTTGAACTGTTTAGTAACAGTTAATGGCTGTGTCATCGCCGAGTTTGCGCTACTAACGTAAGTAGCTGCAGATTCACTGTTACCGTGATTAAATGGAAGCCGTCTATTAAATTCATGTAATTCATAATTGTTGTTTCCATTATTCTTTTCAGGAACCATAGTATTTGTTTGGTGTTGTACTGGTGGTGTAGATTCTTCAAGAATGAGAGCACAATGACTATTAGTATCACTATCTAACCCACCATCTTGTATATTATTTGTTAATAATGGAAGCTTGCTATTAGTGTAATCATCTGCTTGAATTAACAAAGATTCTGGACCTGTGAAGTAAACATATCTTTTTTATAAGTCTAGCTGTAAAATTGTTCTACATTTAAGAATGAATTTCGAAATTTAATATTAACTTTGGCTTATTCGTTATATGTGTGTACTGGCGTATATGTATGTAAAAGAGTTGTTTCACACAAGTATATCGACTATTTTATAAACTTTTACACACATACGCGAGTATAGCAATGACACTCAGTGGGTGAAGGGAAAATTTGATATTAACACTTTTATTGGATAACATTTAATGCAAAAATTTATTTATTTTTCAAGCCAGAAAGAAATATCAATTTTTTAATTAGAAAAATTCATTTTTATAAATTAAATTCTCAAGATTTTACGAAAAAGTGTAATAAAAAAGAACATCGAATGGGCTTGAACGTCAAGCTTGCTATCGCACAGGAAGTGAGTCGCCTGAGCGTTAGTTTTTGGACTGCCTATAGCATGAATCAGGTCAAAGAACGTCAGTTATGATGTCGGTACGTCGTAATTTCCCCAACTCCCGCATTAGCGTCAATAACAGTTTGCAAGCGCATAGATACTACTTTTAATTCTAAATGGGTCTACCGAAAAACTTAAAACTACATGTTATAATGATAGATTGAACAAAGACAAGAGTAAAAATTAACGGGAGCATGGGGATTTAAAAAAAATCAAATTAAATGGTTTAAATAAAGAGGATTGAAATTGAACGTGTTACCTGGGGTTGCGGTAGTTGAGACAGCAGGTAGACTATTTTTTTTGTTGATATTGTCATTATTAACTGAAACTTCCATGAGGTGTTGCTGTCGCTGTTGCAATTGCAACGTCGACTGGGCCGTTGCAAAGGGTTGCGTGCAGGAAGCCGGTGAATGTGACGTTTCTTTAAGCAAATGAATTTTCTGAATCATTTCGCGAATCTCATAGCGCAATATGCCGAGGAAGCAAAGTTTTGTAAAAGCTATCACACAAAAGCCGATGACAAAAAGTAAATGAGCCGTTTTTCTCAACCAATTAATTAAGCAATCGTCGCAACCTTTACTGTACGGTTTGATACAAATTTCTATAGAAGTTTGATTACTACTGTTATTGGTACTTTTGCTACTGTAATTAAAATCATTTTCTGAGCTAAAATTAATATTTGTAGAAGGTTCCAAGCAGCAACTTTGCGGCCACTGAGAGCCAAAATCTAAAGGACCTTCTACACCACAACAAGAAAATTCATGTTGCAGTTGATCCCATTGCTCACTAAACTGTCTCTCTTTGTTATATTCAACCTAAAAGTAGATTTTCAACTTTTAATTAAACGAATTAATTTGATAAGTTTATTATAACAACTATTATTATTAATCAAATAGAACATTTCGATAATAGCGCGAGAATGTGATTCCTTATGTGAACTTTTCACACGAGGAAGAAATCATATTCTCGAACGAACGTAAAACTATATTTTTTAATACGACGTGCGTGAAGCTTGATTTTGCGTAAACTGGAATTGCATATAATGTGCGCGAAATCGAGTTTTGCGCACGATGTGTGTGTGTGTGTGTGTGTGTGTGTGTGTGTGTGTGTGTGTGTGTGTGTGTGTGTGTGTCAAAAATTATATTGATGTACATAAAAAGTAGGTTGTAAGTCATCATTAATAATAGTTGGAAGAGTAAATCAACTTTGCGTATATTGCATATATTGTATAAATTTGAGACATAATTTGAATTTGAATGATTATGAAAAAAGAAAAAAAACACATTACCTGTAGTCTAAGTCTGAGGCTAGGCCTTAGTTCAGTTTTCATTCTTTCGTAACGAAAGACCCAAGCAATGCCAATGACTATGTCACCAAAAAGAAGTCCAAGCAATAAAAACCAATAAGCATTGAGGAGCTTAGTACTGAGACGTTTAGCTGCTATACAACCAAGTAATTGTACGAGACCAAATTGGACGGTGAGAGAAAAATAGGCGTATAGAGCAGTTGGATCGTAGGCTTTAGGTAGGCCCGGCACGAGATAGCGTCTTAAATCGCCGGGAAAAAGAAGTGTACGAGATACTGCTGCAGCAAAGCCTATTGCACTCACCAAAATGACTATGTTGCAAGCGTAAATCCATAGCCGGTAGTATCGCATTGCGATGCCACCGGGCGCAGAACCACCTCGATTTCTATCCAACTTGCTGCAAGAACCGTCTGCAACGTACAACGATCCTGCAATATCAAATAATACTTAATTATAGATAATCGACGAAATATAATCGCGCATCAATATCATGACTCGTTGTGATATAAATGTGCTTGTTGTTGTTTTATTTTGCGCGTGTGAACAAGTGTTGGGCGAATGGTTAACATAAACGTATATTTACGTCGACCTACCCGGTCCGCAGGTGCTGTTATGCCCAATAACTGCAATATTTTGATGATTTCGTTTTTCTCTATCAATATTGCAATTAATATTATTATTGCTCGATGTGTCGTAACCACTTGTTGAATGATTTAATTCTGCGTCTTCTTGAATGTCAAGAAGAATTAAAAATGGAGGCTCGTTAGCTTTATTGTTGTCGACTATTTTCTGATTGCGTATCAATTGCGGGGTGTTAGAGCGTTGCAGCAACATTACCGTCATACTATTAAATATCTATCAACTTGTTTCCTTTAGTAAATAATACTTTCTTTCTTAAATATACATATAATTATGCGTAGATGGATGCGTAGAGATCTATTATATATACATTTATAGATTTATTGTATATTGTATATAACAACTACCTAGTACGAATTTGGTCTTGATTTTATAGTGCTAGATTATTTTGCCTTTCCAATTTATCGTACACAATGTGTCAAAAAACAAATTATTTATCGATTCTTACTAACTCTTAATACTTTTAATACAAATTTCACTTTTGATATTTTTATCTATTTATTAAGTTTTATTTATTGAAATTTGACGTCTTTAACGTTATATATTACGTTTTATACATTTATCCTTCTTTTCCATTCATTATTTATTTGAATTCTGAAACAAACAACATAAGACACATTTTTCTCAATTCTGTTATTGCCTTTTTAAACATGCATATTTAAAGATTTCTTATACAATTCAAATCGAGTGTAAAACAATTGTTTGCCGAAAATACCCTAGTAGAAATCGGACTACATTAATTGGCCTGTAACAAGCCTGGTAAAATAGCATATTTTTTTAGCTAATAACAAGCCTAAAAATAGCTTATTTTACCTAAAATCAGTATTTCTTTTATTGAAACTGGATTGTTTTACAGACCAGAAACCTTACGTAAATGAAACGCTTTTTCTAGCATTTATTGGCATGTTCCTGCTTTGGGCAGAGTTTACAATTTCGTAAGCCATTTCTTGAGCAGTAAAAGCCTATTCGCTGTTTTTTAAAAATTTGAATTGTTCAGCCCTTTAGGCTTGGCGGTAAGCGTGAAGCTATATTGCCAATTTAAGACAGAATCTTTTAATCTTTCTTTATACTCAAACTGGGTAGGAAATACACTTACATACACACTCTTAATCTTTCAAAGAGGTTTTACGTCACACACATATAGGACAGGAAACATTTAAATGTCAATCTTTTTTTTTAACAGAGTCACTCATTAACTTTATCACCGCAGGTCGAGGTAAGTCTCCCAATGACGGAAACCTATTCGCTGTGTGCAGTAATTTTTAATCGCGCCCTCTGCAGGAGAAAAGTGGCATAACTAGATAACAAAGCTATAACGTATTCAAATGGGAAGTAGACATAAATACTAATAAAATCCAATATTACACATTTATGGAAAAACTAATACGGATAAAATAATGCAGATTTGCCCCTGTGAGTCATGAAATTTATTTTGATGAACAAAAAATGTTAGAGGGAAGGCCGTTGCTATAAATCGTGTTAAAAAAATCGAGGAGTTGGAAGGACCTGATGGTATAAGTATGATACGATGCAGTGTTGTACAATAAACCTAAATGCCAATTAATTGATAACTCTCATATAAATTTGCTACAGCTGTGTTATCTAGTTATGCCAGTTTTTTTCCTGCAGAGGGCGCGATTCAAAACTTCTGCACACAGCGAATAAATCTTGGGCTGAAAATATTTAGAAAATAATCATTTTTCGCAAAATTCTTTTGTTTTGTGTATTGAAAGTGAAAATGGAATACTGTATCAGCTTGGTAATGACATATACTATCGAATAATGGCAATTGTCAAGACTTTTGATTAGTATATTTGCGAGGACATTGGAAAGTTCAGTCAGAAAATTTTGAGATTATGCTCATCCTAAGACCATGCCAAGAAATGCCAGAAAAAGCGTTTCATGTAAGCAAGGTATCTAGCCAGTAAAGCTGACCATTTTGCCTCTTCAAATTTCTACCAGAGTATTTAATATTACGTTTGGAGTTAAGGCCTTTTTTAAAACATTGCAATTCATTAGCAAGCCGGCTTGATTATATATAAAAAGTATCTGGGACCGCATGCATAAGTTTAAAATTAACAAGTTCCCACAGAAATTGTCATACAACATTTAGCCTTTTATTAAACGATCGTTGAAAAAGCCAGAGCAGTGGTTACAAATTAAATTTCACGTTTATTAAATTTTGTTAACCTTGCAAAAATTATTTTCCGTTTCATTTCTTATACTCGTTAGAGAAAAAGAGAGGCAATTATAGACAGCGCGAAAGTTTGGCTTTGGTGAGATGAGACGGAAAACGCGGCAAAACGCTGGCAGCTGCTGCGTTTGTTGAGGGTAGAACGAGCGGCCGAGTCGAGTACACCCCCACTCCTCGGCCAAGCTCTCTCTTTGTCTCTCCCGTTCGCGTAAGCCACGCCCTTGGGCTTCGCACGCGCCCTGGCATTGAACAGTATTATCAATGTTTAATTACAATTATCACCGTAATTACGCATTGCATGACAAAAAATGTGTAGAGCTTTTTCGTTAGCATTGGCGAATTCTTTCTAATGCTATTGGTTATTATCTATAGATATTTTCTTATTGAAATTAAAATTATTCAAATTGGAATCATTTGTAAAATTATACATTTTTATAAATATATTGACTTTTAAGGCATTTTTGAAATGTGTGCCGTAATAAATCATTGTCTCAATAGCAGTTTAACACATCACAGTCGGTCACTCGACTTTTCACTGCCGAATAAGGAAATTCAAATTCGATTAGAGAATTCTCTTCTATTTTATTTACATTTTTTTTTATTTTGCAAACATTTTGACATGCGCAACCTCTTTCTACTTTTTTATAATTTATTCAAAATGACAATTGTTGGGACAGTTAGGTACGCTTTAGACATTTACAAATTTCAGACTTTTAGAACGCATGTGAAAAATTCGAATGGGTCTTGCAAATCAAATTTAAGTAGTTTCGAACGGAGGTTGTGCGATTAACCAACACGCCTCATCGATCAATTTGCTTTTAACGCCCTCAATACTGCTAATAATACAAGACAAAAAAAAACTATAAAATACCCGTAAAAGACAATTTTTTTACAGTCTTAATTTTTCAATTTTGAAACAATATTAAGAATATTTTACAAGCCCGTCGTACTTAATTTGTAGCAATAGATATAAAATATATTTTTTAAAACAACTACTGCTTCGATTAAAAATTATTTAAACGATTTTATTAAAATCCAGCTGACATAAAGTTATACAGCTGCAAAATTTTGTATTTTATTTATGTAAATTTTTATTTATACTCAAATTTATACAAGTATTTAGTAAGGGTAGTTACGTTTAAAATTTTAATTTAAATACTTGACTATATGTTTAACTGCATGGACAAAATATTTTACTTCGATTCTATTGTTGTGTGCTATACTTTTTACTACTTTTAACATATTGAACGTCATCTTACGTGTTACGAGTTCCGAGAAGGCTAAAACTTTAGCTTCAATAAATTCTACGTGCCAGAAACATCTTTGACTTTGAATTATTTATTTATAATAGCTATTATATTTATTTCGTCTTTTTTTGGATTCACGCAGTACCAAGTTCTGCAGAGTCACATTTCATACAAATAACATCAAGTACACGCATATATTTGATTAAACTTGTAAACTTTGCATAAAATTATATCTTGATGTAATTTTAAAATTCTTTTTTTAAAAAAAAAATCGATATAAAATACGAAGGTTTTTACGAAAATGTTGTTTTTTGTGTTCAAAGAAATGTTTGATTTCTAAATGGATAATATCACACTTAAAGCAAGCGTTAAATTCTGATAAAAAATCGCCGTTTTATTTAATTTATAATTATTTTTAATGCGAATTAAAAATGATATTTACAGTAATTAAACTTGCAATTACAATACAGACAATTTCGAAAAGCTCTTATTTGCATAGAGTTTTGCGCAAAGGTTATGTTAACTATATTTTATTCCGAGCATTGAAGAATAACTGATTATTTAAAAAAAAATAATAACAATAATATAATTGTCAAATATCCACTTTCAGTGTATTTAAAATCAACACATTTCTAATTGGTTGTATTTTTACGATTCAATAAACGTTTAGCTGCAGACAAACGAAATTTGATTTAAAGCTATAATGATAATAAGTAAATGATACGACGTCAAAGATAGACAGCTAGAAAGGAAATCTAATTATTAGGACTTTATACTAACCTTAATCAATATCAAATCAGCTAAGCTGCAAGATATTTTTTATTTTTGATCTTTCATTATTACACATCACATTAATCGTACTAGATATTGAAAGATCAATATTTATATTGATGCACTTATTTGTTTGTATACTGATAGTATTAAAGACAATAATTAGTCAGAGGAAGAGAGGGAGAGAGAGGGAGAGTATAACTCGTACACTTGTTACGTCTGAAGATCAATAAAAGCACGAGAAAAGAAATAATGGAAAAATAAAGAAAAAATGACGTAGAATTGCGTCTAAAATAAAAAGCTTAATCAAATAGTTCTATACTGGAAAATTAATGAAAGAAAAATAAACTAGCGATAAAAAGTGGATGAAAGAAAAAGAAAGAAGGAATGAAAAGAAAATCTTGACTGTCACGTCACGTCTATCATTTTCTCTGAACTTGTTCGATGTAAATTAATACAAATGCTGGGCTGGAGCTATTGTTGACGGGGCTGGCAATAGGAATAACTCAAAGTCAGTCCTTGTATAGCGTAAATTCTTTGGAGCACGTGAAGGCGGAGCAGAGAACATCACCTCCACAACTTCAGTACTAACTACCCATTGCTGCTCTTTGTATATCTATATGCCTTACTGATTTAACAAATAAACAAGTCACTCTAGCACGTAAACGCTCCCTTGCAACAACTCGTTATTTAGGCTGTAAGATGGTTGCGAGGACGTAAATCTATATTCACTCTATCGTGCATTTTACTCTGCTGCTGCTGCTAGCCTCGAAAATGAGATAAGAGAAGGAGTAGGTGTACCAGAGCCGCCGCCGCCGCCGCTGAGTCTGCGCTTCGAGGCCCTTCTTGTCCAACAATCTCCACATAATTCTCTGACTTTGGTTAACCCAATAATCCTATCCTCATTATCTTATTTCACATCCCTGCAATAACAAAATTACGTCAATTTTTTAGCAATTTATTTTTCATAAATACTCATTTAAATTTATATGCCCTTTTCCATAATATTATTTGATGCTTCGATTGGATTCAATAAATAAATTAACAATTACAATAACTAGGCTGATGGACGATTTAAATAAACGTTGCTCGAAAAGTGTGAAACTAAAATAACATAAAAAATTTAACTTCTCACCAGTTGGTTATTTAGCTAAACTGAGTAAATAGAATATTTCCGTGTGAGTGAGGCATGTGTGTGTGTGTGCGCGCGCGCTTGCGTGTAGTGTCAGAATGAAAATCAACGCGCAAGTATATTGTTTATTATAAAATCAAAAGGCATCAAGATATTTTATTATATTTTTAAATTTAACTACTAATTATTCGTTACGTGTATTTTTTAAAAAAATACTTCAATTATTTAAAAAAAAATTGAAACTCAAGACTTATCGAGATAATTATAAAAATAAAAAATGTCATGCTAAGAAAACAGTTTAGCCTGTAAAATCAATTTAAAAACGTATTTCAAAGAAATTCACAAAATAATTTTCGATTTACAACTATTTTTATCAAAGAATAAAATGTTTAAAAACATATTTTAATTCACATTATATAAGCTACAAGCACACGCTGTCAGTCTTTATTCAAGTCCTTAACGCATGCGCGTTGATAGTACACCCCCTACCCTACACCCCTGATGCACATTTAATTGATCGCAATGGAATAACTAAAAATATCACTGGTTTCATATTTTTCCAAAATACTTTGTACAAAAAATAGCAAATTTATAACGAGAATTACCATATTACACGCATGATTACTATTAAAATGTCTGATACCGTTTTTCTAGCTCAATGGAAGTACTCACCGGGGTGAGAGTAGTCATACTTGCGGTGGAGTTGGTCGAAATCTAGCATCTGCACTCCTCAATCTTGGAATATCTAGCGTAAAATTTTTAAGTGTTGTTGGTACCGATGAAGCTGGCAAAGCTGTTCTGCAAAGTCTAGGAAATGCGGCTTCAACTGTGGAAATTCTACCCTCCATAAGTACTCCGAGGTAAGTTACAAATTTTATTTAATACAACTTTATATGTAAATATAATTGTGTTAAATAAAATATACTGTTTTTATTTCAAATATATATTATTACATTCTATAGTTTACTTTTGATTCCTTTAAGTATCGCTGCAATATTTTTTTTATTTTGTATACTTTATGCAGACTACAACAGTCAATTTTTATCTTTTCATTATATTTATAACTCAGGCAAATCGTATGTCCGAGTCTGCATCTAGATCCTTATCGGCAAAAAACTACGAACCTATATCGTCACTGCTAGTTAAAACTACCCCTGTTCAGATTTGCCCCGAAAACTATTCCATTTCGCTTGTTTCCCGAAAAAAATATCCCTATGCAAATCGCGCGACGAAGACTATCTCATTTCACGATTCTGCGACTAATCTATATACATAAAACTCTGAGAGAAAAAATTCATTGAACCAAAAACATTTTATTGAATACGTTCTATGAAATGTTTATTTAAATTTATAAATGTTCGTTTTAAAATTAACAAAATACTTTTAATTTAAATAATAAATTTTTAAATTTAGGAAATTTGGTTCTGAATGATAAATTGTTTCGTTAATTTAAAAAAAATTCTAATTAAAAAAAATATTTAATAGAGCGTATTCAATGAAATCTTGATTGATTCAAGGAATTTTTTTTCAGTATATTAACTTGATGAGATAGTTATTTTCTATTGGCAATATTAATCCTTACAAGATAAACGCGTGAAAAGTGCAAAATAGCCACTTCCAAGCCAGAGTCGTTTATTTATTTAATTTACACGATTAATGTGAACCTGAAATGGGGTAGTTATCCAGCAGCACCATTATACGTACATGTAACTTAATCCAAGTCAAATCTACTTAATATTTTTCTTTCGATTATCGTAAAATATGTAAATGACATCATAAATAAGTAGTTGAATAACACTTAAAATATATTTAAATATATTTATATAAAAGTGAAAATCATTTTTCTCTTTTAGATACACAGCAATAGTCGACAAAGAAGGAAATTGTTGCTTTGGTATCAGCGAAATGGATGCTTTTACAAAAATCGATAATGTTGTACTTGAAAAAAATATCAATATTTTAAAAAACGTAGATCTATTAATCATGGACGGGAATCTACCATTAAGCGCAATGAAATTGGTGCTAGATTTGTGTACAAAACATAAAATAAAAGGTTAGTCAAGGTTGATTGAATATTTCATCAAAAGTAAATATTAGCATTAGGTTACATTTTTAAATGAAATGCTTGTTTAACCTAAATATTATTCGGATTCGCGAGCCAACCTTACTTTTCCGGTACTTGAAAAATCGGCTAGTGCGATCGCGTTAACTGTGGACTTTTTGTTTTTTAAATTTATTTTAGAATAGTCATAACAATCTCATAATACAACCCAGACATACAAAGTTGCTGTAGACTCGAAAAAAATTGGCTCGCTGGTGGCACACGTACCTATCTAACTTTAGTTTAATTGACAGTTACAACTCCAATAAAAGTACAAAAATAAATTATGTCTAAATATTATTTTATTTATTAATCCGATATTTTTTTTCTGTATGGGACATTGCAACAAATTATTTATTTAACAATAAATAGTTGTATCAAAATTTTTTGCACTTGATATTAAAAAATTTTAACGCGAATTCGAAAATATTTATTTTTAGTTTGGTATGAACCAACAGATTTACACAAGGCCACAAAAATATTTGAGTGCTCTACTCAATGGAAAGATGTATTACATTTTGTATCGCCAAATGTAAATGAACTTGTCGCAATGGCTCAATATTTTAGAATAGACGTGCCAAATATCGAACATTTCCAATTGAACGTTGACATTATAAAGAATATTTCTGAACAATTAGTACACCATGTTCCAGTGATCATTGCAACATTAGGTGACCAAGGAGTTTTGGTAAACAAATTGTATTTTTAAAATCCATATTTTGCAATAATTATATTCATTCATCATCCGTTGATTCGCATAATCGTCCATTAAGGAGGCTCGATACCTTTTTTGGCCAGGTATTAGTAATTAGTGTTAAAATACCTTAATCATCATGTCTCTTATATTTTTAAATAGCATTTGAGTCAAGAAGAGCCATGTAATTTTTACAAAATTTTTTATTGTTAAAATTCCGAGGAATTAATAGTTTTGAAAAGTTTTCACAAATCTTGGCAATCTCTGTCAATTGACATTCGATTTTCATGAATCAAAGCTTATTCTCTTCCTAAGACAAAATCATCCCGAGGTACCGGAGGTACTTTTGCAAAAACTTTTCTATATAACTAAGAAAAGACAATTGTTTATAGGAAAAAATGTTAAATTTTAG
>JAPYYQ010002639.1:0-40767 GCA_030522585.1 Anagyrus pseudococci
CCGCCCCCCCCCCCCCCCCCCCCCCCACCTTCCCCGTTTTTTTTTCCTTTTTGCTCATCGTCGTCGTTGTCGTAGCGCGTGCGCGCGGGACAAAAAAGGCCACCAGCCAACGAGATAATTTTCCATGAGAGGCATGTATACGCTCGGAGTGTCTTAACGATGTTTATCCGGGAAAAGAGCCGAGGGGCGTAAAAGTCCGCCGGTAATGCGAGTTGTTGCGCGGCGGCTGGCCATTCTCTTGTCCTCGCTGCGGTAAACTCACGCGTGCCCGTTATTGCCTACTTTTGGCTTCTCTCTTTTTTTTTTGGCTTTGCGGCAAGAGTGTACTTCATGTTAATTGGCTAGCTGTGACTTTAAGAAGAGTCGGCTTAAGTTTTCTTTTCATTTTCTCGCCCGGAAATTTTCAACGCGATGACAAATTTTTCACGAGTTTTTGAGCTGTGAGTCGCTTGAGCCAGGAAAAAATAATTTTCTTTTTTTAAACGATGTAATAAGAATCTTAAAATTTATTTGCTAAACCATGACGCGACACTTGCCAAAGTATAAATATGCTGATAAGTGTACCAAAAATGGCCCAAATAAAAATACAAAACGTAGTATCGACAAATCAATGACTAAAGTCCATTCTATTGAATGACCATTAATATAAACCTTATTAAAAATATTAAAGATAAATATGGGAAAAACAAAAAATCTATTTATGAATTTGTTGACTTTCTTACAAATTTAATAATATCAATGTAAATGCACTAGCAACGGTAAAATTGAAAAAATGAATTGAGAAGATAAAATGAAGAATCATTTAACGCTTTTTATAAACCCGATTGAAAAATAGAGTCTGCAACATTAATCGATCACTTGCCCGCGCTCAGTCGTAATTTATAATTCAACTGGAAAAAAGACAAGATAGAGGAAAAAAAGTGAGAGAAGGCGAATCCGGCGAGAATGAAAAGACGAGGAAAAATACAGCGCGAAAGAAAGCTCGGAGCTACCATTGAAATCAGGCGCACTAGGACGGAATAAATATGTAAATGTCATTGAAGTGTCCCGCTCGTTAATTCTGCGCCCGCGGTTCCATCGGGACAACCAGTTGGAAAAATGTATACATGTATATACGTATTTTAGCTGCTGCGTCAAGCTGCACGATGCGCAAAAGCGCAAAATGTATCACGCGCAAATTCGAAAAAAAAGGAACAAAGGAAGCAAAACGAGGGCTGGGACACGCGGGAGAAAAGACAAGGGGGAATGGGATAAAAATTGAAGAATAAGACGCAGGCGCGACGGCAAGGGGGGGGGCGCGGGGATAAAACGAGGTCGAACAAGTGGGTAGTCCGTCTCCCGGCGGCAAATGGCTGCTGCCAGTAGCTCAAGAGCAGCGTCGATCGCGAGAGTTTTCAACGCGGCGGAGGCGCTGCCGCCGTTGTCGCCGCCACGGCACTCTCGCGTAATTACGTCAGAAATGAAAGAATCGCGCCTCGGGGGGTCGGCCTGAGCGACAGGGTTTTTCACGAGCGAGCGAGAAACGACGAGTCGTTATTATAGATACGGAGACGGCGAGCGGGCGAGAGAGAGAGAGTGAGCTCCGCGGGGAATAACTTTTGAAAAGACCAAGGAGATATTATAGGGGGCGCAGGGGAGGCGAAGAAGCGCGCCGCGCCCCCCGACGACTACCCATCCAACCGACGTCGACGACGACGTGGACGGATTTTCGCGAGCGGGCTTTGTGTGCGGGCCGTTTTGTCAAGCTTGCTTCTTGTATAAATTCTCCATCTCTCTCTTTTTTTCTCTTTCTTTCTTTTTTCCTTACCAGGCGACTGGAAGGGCGAAAATGAATTTTCATGCGCTGATAATACCACGAGAGGAGGAAGAGAGAGAGAGAGAGAGAAATATTTTATATTTCAGTTTAAAAAGGCATGAACTTTTTCATTAACTGGACCTTCTCCGATGTAAAGGTTATAATAACGGGATGGGCTGTTGTATTGCCATTAGGATTATATTTTGAAATAATTTGTAAATTTTGGGATTGTAATAATCCAAAATTTGCATTCGGACTAATTTGATGTGTTTCAATTATTTAATAGCGCGTGGATTCATTAATGAATGCGCGTATTAACGTTACATTTGTAAGTCCACGTATGCTCGTACATCAAAATGAAAGAGACTTCACAGAGGGAGAAAGACTGACAGAATTATATTAATGAATTTCTGGTCGGCGGAGTTTACATTAGCGTTTATTAATACTGCTTTTAGTCGTAAGAAACTTATCGATGTGAACTTTGCTACTTTGAAGTAATGATGTAAATGTATTTTGTACTATTAAATTACGTGAATTTGTAATAGACGGTCAACGATTTAAAAAATTCTTGACTCATAACGAAATTTTGCCATGTTTGATCAAATACGGAGTTATACTACTTGAATGTTGTGGTATCCAGTTTCAATAGATTTTTTATCCCTTTTATATTCATTTCACATTCATAATAATCTTACCTTGCCATCATTTATAAAAATAGAAAATTAAACAGCAATAATTGATATTACATCAAAGCAAGAGCAAATGTATCGAAAAAAGAAAACAAAAAAAAAGTAACCAACCGTCCTTGCTCTCGAAATAAAAACTCAACCAAAAAAAATGACCAAAAAAAATCTCGGCCAGTTTTTCAAACGCTCTACAGCGTGCATTCTCCAAACTTTCCCCGCGTAAATCGTTGGCCCCTATGTGTTTGCGTACGTATGAGCGCGCGCGCGCGCGTGTGTGTGTGTGTGTCAACTAATCGCGCGCATTTAATATCTGGCGCGGCCGAGATCGTGCGCCCGTCGTTATTTCCTTCGGCAAAAACTCGGCAATCCGAAATCCCGGGCGAAATAAAAGCTCGGGGACGGACACGTGGCGTGGCTGATTTATCGCCGGCGCTATCGGGTCGGGGGCCTCGGCGAGCCTCCCAGCTTGTTTCGCTGGCTCGTATATAGGCCCGCAAACATCAGCGCGTCCTGCGCGCGTTTTCCCCGCGCTCTGGACTGGCAACAATAATTCATCAGACTGTACAGGACTCGCGGACTTGAAAAAGCCCTGTCGGCGCACACCGCGAATCGAGCGAGCTATGTACATGCACACGAGTGAGAGAGTCAGCAGCAGCGAAGCCGTGCCGGGGCTTTGACACTGCTGCTGTTTTTTAAAAATGTTTTATCGCCGCGTCTGATTGCGCGGCCCTCCGACTTCCTTCCCATTGTTAGCTTCTGCATCTCTCTCTCTCTCGCTCGCTCCATAACCGCGTGGCACTTTTTACCCGCGCGAGTGTACTGTCTCTCTACCCCCTCTCCGTCATTCTTTTTACTCTCCTCCTCTCGCACATTTGGAGTCGCACACCGTTTGTCTACCACCTCTTTTTTTTTCCTCTACGTGCTGCGCGGAATTAACGTCGCGAGGAGGAACAAGGGCGACTTTCGCGCGTGTATACATTTGTCCTGCAGCCTTCTCGTCTGGCGCGTGTGCGGTAAAAAATATATCGCACGCGTGCGGCTTAACGAAGAGCGCGCCCTGCCTTTCGGCTTTGCTAGTAATGAGCGAAACCGCTTAGAACTGTTGCGTATTTTCACTTTTTTCCTTAGCTTCGAGTCCCCTTTCACCTCGCCTATTGTAGTTCGTTAATTGGGATGAAAATTACCGAGGCTGCTATTATCTCGGCTATATTTTGTTGTTTATTTCCATGCGCGGTTCATTAACTACGCATTAGCAAGATCTGGCGTACGAATGATTTGCAGTTATATGAATTGTGAATTGAAATCAAGGCCTGATTAAAACTCGCCTTTTTTTCATTCTCTCGTGTATATTCAATGTACGGGTATTAATAATGCCTGATGCAAAAGTGAAATTAGCGAGGGATTTAACTACTCTTAGAGAGAGATTGTACAGTGGATTACAGGCAATTACAAAATATTACAAGAAATTTAATTTTTTTTCAATTTTTGCGATTTCAATTGGTTGCGAATATACTGTTTTCGAGTTATTCTGAATAATAGCAATCGATTTAACTAATAAACGATTCATTGATAAAGCTATTTATTCTGAATAAACGCAGGTACCTTTACGTAAGCGTATAAAAACATGTATTTATTTTTTGTAAAACAAATAATGAAAAAAAATCAAATTAACCCCGCAGAAACGTGCAGGTCGCGTAAAAATAAGCGCAAAGAAAAAAATTCAAGAAGCTCGAGGGTAAAGAAGCTTTACGGATCGTAAATTTTCCACGAGCTACGCGTGCGTCCTTTTCGCTTTGCATTTTCACACGCCCTCCCCATCGAACGACGCCGTTGAGGACGACTTCCTTCGGATTAAAGTCTCCTGTAGCGCGAAGGGCTCGTCTCCCGATTCTGCTTCCTTTTTTCCCCCTCTCTCTCCCCAAGATCTGCCGCGCTGCAGTTACATCTTTTTCCACTTTACCTTTACTCCCTTACCTCTTACTTCCTTCTCATATTTAACCCCCGCCTGCCGCTGCTATCCCGGTAAAATTTCATATCTCCGCTTTGCTCGACGTCAGCGTATTTCCCTATCAAAGTAATCGCGTTTCTTTTTCCAAACTCATCCGTCGTCGTCGACGTATCTCTCTCTAAAATTTTTCAATTTAATTTATACAAATGCAAGGAACGCAGCGGGATGGCTCGATAAACGAACTCGAAGATTTTCCGTAGATATACTAAAAGCAAGTAAATTCGCTCGTAAAAGACAGCGAGTCACATGGAAAAGGCAAATGAAGCGCACAGCCGAACCGTCGGCACAATTTCGACCCCCTGTTGTCGTCGTAACGGCGTTAAAGTCGAAGAGGAGGGGGGGGGGGGAGGAGCTGCTCTCGAAATAAGCCATAAAAGAAAAATTCACGGTGTGCTAACTTTTAATCCGGCCGCGCAGAATTTATATGAATAGGTCGTGGAGGAAGCGCTGGGCATTGGAGTAGCCGGCGTTTTCCCCGATGCTTTTCCAGCTCCATGCTCGAGAGTCTGGCTGGCTTGTTTGTCGCGAGCAGGGGCGGAGAGCTAAAAAGAGAAGAGGAAGGAGGAGGAAGACGAACGACGGGGAGGCGCGCAACAGCCACGCGATGGACGACTGCGCGCCGGCCGCGTGCATTCGAGAGTTCTTCGGGGCTAGCGCGTTTCCAGTCAACTATGCGCCAACTCCGGAAAAATACTACTTTCGGCCGGGCCAGCAGCAGCAACGAGGAGGAGAGATGACTCGAGAGTTATGGGGCTTCGCAAAAACACGCCCGTACGTCATCCGTTTCTCTCCCCTCCTCCCTCGGCCTCGTTTGCCTTACTTCGACGAGCTCTCGACTTCCGCCCGCGCGGCGCAACTCGGCTCTGTGTGTTTACGAAATCCGGAAAAAAGAGGGGGGAGGGCTTGAGCCAAAGTGCAGCGCTCTCTCGCTCGTTTCTCCTGGCTGGGGAAAAAAGCTCCGGTGTTTTCGAGCTGTCGCTTTTAATTATATTCCGACGTTAGCGCCGCCGTCCGAGCGCATTTTAACAATCGTTTAGACGTCGACTCTGTGTGCGCGCGCGTATCCCACCCGGTAAAACTTTCGTCAACATCGAAACGACGGGCCAACACGGCAAAAACTCTTGGAAAATAGAAAAATAACAAAGGGGGTGAACGAAAAAAAAATGTAAACAAAGAATAAAACAAAACTAATGCTCTTGTTTACTCTCGAATAATCGTAATTCATTAATCCACAATGCATATTTTTAAGCAAAAATTCCCGGGGCGCCGACTCAACGACCGTTATTCGCGCTAAAAAAAAGAACCTATACTCCTGCATCCGTCTAGCTGGAGGAATAGGGCTAAAAATGGGTATAGGAGAAGGAGACGGAAGGGAGGGTGTTGGAGAAGCGAGAGAGACGTGCGTCCTAATGCGCTCGAGATTCGAGGAAAGGGAGAAGCCGAGCCGAGCGCCGCCGGTTATTTTCCTTCGCCCCCTTCGGACTAACCCCCCCTGGGTAAATAAACTAATGCCAGTGAAAGTAGGAGAGAGAAGGGGGGGCGCTCGACCGGTCGCGAAAACATTTTCCTTGCGATTGCTCGGTACGCGGGCGCAAGCCAAACGCTCTCTCTCTCCCCGGAGTACAGTCCCTGCCAGCAGCGTCGAGCGTGTTTGCCGACGAGGGCGCTCTCGCGTGTTTGTTTGGCCGCGCTCGCGTCGATGAGCGCGCGCAGGAGAGAAAAGCGCGAGAGAGGGAGAGGGAAGACGACGGGCTAGATTAGAGAGCACTGGTATTTGAATTTAATTCATACCACCTCGCCAGAGCGGCAGACTAGAGTAGCCCTTCTTTTTTCTTCCCTTTTTCAACTTACATCCGCCGCGTAGGTTAGTTTTACGAGGCTCGCTGTAATAAAGTGCAGCGAGGGTGAAGGACGGCATTGCCGATCTTACTCGCGCCGCGCTGGCACTTTTCTAATCGGCGTTATTACGTTAATGCATGCGAGCGCCCTGCGCTTATGGCCTCCCGGAAATATGAACGACTCTCGCGCAAGTGTGACGAGTAAGCGTGTGGGCTTGATCGATGACGCTCGCGATGGCGCTCTCTCTTTTTTTTTGTGTTGCTTTAGAGTTAAGTGGGCTCTGAAGGACGTCGGATGTAACTAACGAGCAGTTTTACCGTTTCAATTTGTACTCTAGATTACCGTGTACTGCGTGTTTTTTTATAAAAATTTCGAAGACTTCGAAGACGCAACTTCATACATGTATAGTATGCTCGCTTGACTTTATTAATTTATCAATGGTATTCGGTTTTACAAGAGATAATATAAAAATTCCGCTTGCAATATTGTACCGAAGAGTATTAATCCGCGGAAGAATAGGAATCAAGCTGATTTTCAATCAAGCTGTAAAAACAGAACGGATGTTATTACAATTGGAAAATACTGGAGCAGCGCGCGCTGCTCCCAATTCCTCTCACATACTCTAATTTAACGGTTAACCGAACGTTCGGCCAATCTCACCCGGAAAGAAACGAAAAGGCAAGAGGGCACGTGAGCCGAAGACTGCCGAGACCAGTGAAGGAAGAAGGGGGGTATAAGGGAGATAAAGCGAGGCCACTCGGCCCGATGAAACGTACTCTTGGTCTAGTCGTCCGGTGTGTGTGCGGATGGAGGAGGCACAATGGCGTCGGCACGCGCGCATTCGCCGAGAATCGCTCTCGTTTCAATGCTAAATGAGCGCCATAAATTTCGCCGTCTTTCATCGCGAGCCGCGTTCATCGAGTCTCGGGGGCCTGCGCGCGCAAGCTCGCCAGTAATAACTTCGCTAGCAGGTAGTATTTACCGCTACTGCCATATCGTTTCCGCTCCCGAGAGCTCCACCGACAAAAGAGAGAGAGAGAGAGAGAGAGCAGCAATCTGCCAGCCCTCTCAAAGACCCATTACGGAAATGACCATTAAAATAAATTACGCGGCTTGCCCACCTGCGCGTAGCCTCCTCCTTCCCCCACTCTCGAGCCAGAGCAACACGCGGCCCTGCGTGTGACCGGCGTTTTGTTCCTTGACCAAGGCAAAACTCATCCCTCTTGCCCAAAGCTCTTACCCGCCCCTGCGGCGTCATCCTCTGCTGCCAATGCACGAATCAATTTACCTAAATAATAGAAAGCACCGGCGCTTTTTGTTGTCGAGAGGCCGGCTCAACTACGCGTATACATGTCGGCCCCATTTGATTTTTCTTTATATCTCGGGCGCCAATGTGACGGTCTACACGCTCATTGCTGCGAGCTTTTGTCGAGTCGCAAGGACGAGAGGCTTTGTGCGGCTCGCTTTATTACAGTGCCCCCTCCAGGCTTGGTTATTAATTTGTTCGTTTTGTTGCTGATGCGGCTCTCGATTGTTGGAGCTTGCCAGCTGTCGAGTCTTCGTTCTCGAACGTTTCATTAAGTTTTCCCAGGAAAACGAAGGCCAGATTCGCGCGCGCGCGGAATCGCACTGTAAACATCTGCCGAGAGAGAAAGAGGGCTGTACTTAACGAACCTGAGCCGCGGATTTTGAGGAACGTATTAACTCGCCCGGGGTAAAATGGAACGAGTTTGACTTCAATCAAAGTAAGTTTTGACTCCGCGAGTAAATCTCCTATCGACTGTGATAGAAAATAGATTTGAGCCACGGAGAAACTAGTCGGGAGAGTTTCCGAAATTTCATTTCCAACAGTTTGGGCAAAACTATTCAAATGTTATATTTCGAATCGAGTCGGAGTTAAAATTTTCTCTTCCGTTTCTTTTCTTTCTTTATTTTTTTTTATTATTTTTATTAAAACGTATATTTTATGAATTATTTCAACGTTAGAAATACGAATTTCGCTGAGCCGATGCATACGAAATTTGTTTAATTCTATTGAAAAGACCAGTTTAATCATACAACGATCAAATGAAATACGGTCGAGAAGCCGCGAATTATGGAGGCTTACCAAGCCGTACCGAGGCCACTTCCGCAATTTACAGCGCGTACAGCGCGTAATTCGAATATTTGAAAAAGCTCGAGCTTTCTCTCTCTTACTGAAATGTACACATTTGCGCTTACACAAGCGCAACTCTGAGTACACATACGTATATATACACATATGCTTATGCACAGGTAGGTGTATACGTACATAAAACGAGCGCATTCGGAAAGAACGAAATCCGATAAATTCCAGGAGCAAAAGCATCCATCACAGGCTTAATTTTCCGGGCTTTGAGCGCGAATTGCGCGCATCGGCATGCATTGCAGTGCATCGCGCGCTGACTCTCTCGTTTGTACCACGCGAGAGTTACAATGCAAACGCGCGAATGAAAAGAAAGCAAAAAACCAAAAGCACTTGCTCCTTCTCCCTTTCTCTTTTCTCTCTCACGGTACAGCTGACAAACGAAAAAGAAAGCTGCCACTTGCACTTTATTAGCGCGATTCCAATCTCCGAGCAGTGACTGGGCGTTTCGAGCTTATCTCTCCAGTGGACCCGCAGATTCGCTACCGGAATACGCTTTATTTTCCGATCAATAATTTAATGGTGGAACGTAGCGGAGTAGAGAAAGAGGGCTGGGGGGAAGCTGTGTTGGCTGGTCAAAGTTGGGCAAAGCGCTCGAAAATTATGTACGCCCGTGCAGTAGCGAAGGGGAGGGGGGCACTGTTTGCGAACGTTCATTCGATTCTTCTCGAGGCTAAGCGCCCCTACTAAATGCGGCCTTCGATTTTGCCTGTACGCGCACAGGGAAAAAGAGAGATAGAGAAAATGGCCTCGGTCGGAAAGCTCCAAAACGATGTACACGCAAGCGCACACGTGTGAGCCCTGGTTAAGTTTAATTTTATTATTCGGTAAAGTTGGCGCTCGTGCGTGTGAGTACGTTTTTTACGGCGGCCGCCACGTTCGACAGTGTAGTCCGAGCTTCGCAAATGCACGGCTGTATAGCCAAGCAGTAAAGTACACGCTATATATATTATTATTTTCAATCCGGAATTATGAATGCCCGTGGGACGTGGAAACGAGCGGAAGGTTTAATAATTATTTAAAACTTCTGAAATTTTTATGTGCCCTCGAGCTTTTTCTTTCGCGCTGTACACATTCGCAAAATATTAAAGAGAGACGAAAATGAAAATGAATTCAAACCGTTCCAGTGCTCGTTTGTCAAAATGGCCAATTGGGCTCGTTACGAGCAAAAATACGAGTAGGTAGCGAACGATTTTTGGAATAGACGATTATCATTTGTGCTTTTATCCCAGCTAAATACCAGCTTTGTTTACGCGCGAGTATTTATCATTTTACTGGTGTATTTTTAACGAAAAATTTTATATATATTTTCCTTCGGTTAATCCAAACTGCGAGGATTGAAAGCATTGCATAAGTAGCTTTAACGTTTTATACTCTATAAATACAGCGAGCAATTACCAGCCAGGAAATGAAATGAAAAAGAAATCTAACGAAAGGATTAACGTGTTTGCGCAGGGCCCAGTCGCCGAGGTGGGCGGCGTACGGCTGCCCCTGCAGTCGCTCCACGGCTACGGCTCGGTCTTCATGTACTCGGCCTCGACGAGCCCCGGGGGCGGCGGGGGCGGGGGCAGCGGCGGCGGAGGCGCCGGCCAAACGAACGGCACCGGCGAGGTAACCCTACGCCTCCGCGAGCCCGAGGACATACCCGAGGAGGTGCTGGCGAGGCTCGAGGACACCGCCACGCTGTCCATCTCACTTCAGGGCGATGCCGTGCTGAGGCTGGGCGCCGCAACTGCAGGTAAGCGAGACCGTATACAACACCCCCCCCCCTTTGACCGCGCTGCGCTTGGCGAGCAAGGAAATACCGTGATCGACTTTGATCAACACTATCCCCCCTATCTCGTTGCTCCTTTAAAATTCTTACAATTTTTTTCCCCTGTCTATATTAGCGTATAACGTTAACGTGGATTTTGCGGAAGTGTAATATATCCCGAGTTTTATGGCAGCATTAATCGGAGTACAGGATGAAATATTGAAATATTAAAAACCGCAATACAGCGCCCCCCTCCCCCCTATGCTACGTCCTATCGTATAGATATTCAGCCCTGAAAAATCTCGCGCTATAACGGCAGACGGTAGAGGGAGGCTCTTATCGGGCGCACATCCTCGAAGCGTTCACAAGTATAGAGCCCTCATATATACATACCCAGATACGTACACACATAGAGCGTAGATCTGTAAAATCACTGTCGCCAAAGTGGAAGGCAGCGAACAACGTAATTGCCCAATAATTTTCAAAAGATCCGCGCGCTAACGCACATACATCCCCGGCTCCCCCCCCCCCCCCCCACCGTCTGACTCTCTTTCGGTCGGATCCTGGCTTAGAATATTCCCCTTTCTCCCCTCTATAAATCTGCCCTGAAGATTCCGCGTGGATTTACGAGGGCGCTCGATGATCGGGCGTCGTCCGCGCGGTCGCGTTCTCGCCGGCGGAGCCGGCTATTAATTTCCGGTGGCTCGCCTCGTCCTCGGGATAGTACACGCGAGAGATAAGGCCCGTGATTCACTTCCACGTCTTTTTTTTCGTCCCCCTTCTTCCCCCCCCCCCAGCTTTTACTTCTTCTCGTTTTGTTGATCTCGTCCACGGGACTAGTGTACATATAGTGGCGGCGGTAGGCGAAATTTTGCGAGCTCTCTCTCTTTCTCGCAGCGTCGCGATATCTTTTCGTATAGTACGCCGCAGCTATGGCTTGCACAGTGGGCGAGAGCGTGACGGATGACCACGGGCGAACGGAGTAATTCCGAGGGAATCGCGGGCGTCGATCGCGACCGAGATTTATCGTTTTGTTTGTGCAGTATGGACGCGCGCGCGCGCGGCCTCTCTCATTCCCTTCTACCCTTTACTTCCCCTCGCCCTCGCCCCCGCCCCCAGTCTCCAGCGCTCTCGGGCTCTATTTTTCTTATCTCCCCGAGTATCTTCCACTGTTGCTTTTTCGCGTGCTACACCGCGCTTTCCGACCTTAAAATTACATTTGTTATTTTTGCTTGTTTTACCCCTGCCCCTGCCCCCTTCCGGACAGCTCTCTCCACATTTACACACATACACAAACACGCGCTCGGCCAATAACAGCGGGAGTGCAAACTCTCGGGATATTCGAAATCGATGCCAATTACTAATCAATTTGTCAGAGGGAGAGAGAGAGAGAGGAAGAGAGGAGGGGGGCAGAGTCACTGCAGCCTCGAGCCAATAAAAGTATTTCATTTTCGCGCCTCGCGGCATGTTTATTGCCGGTCCGGCAAGCATAGTCGGCGTTACGCAACTGTTTTCCCGCTCTTTCTCCTTCTTTCTCTATCTCCCTCTTCGTTCGACTGCAAATAAAGAGAAATGAACTTTCGTAACGAACTCCCACGAGCTGCTGACCCGAGGGTTCTTGCACCTTTGCTTCTGCACCGAGAGAAGCTTAATTAACAAAAGAAAATTATTTGTTATTTATTTTGTTTTTTTACGTTAGGCATTTCAGGATACATCCGATGTACGAGACCCTCCGCGTAATTTATCGAGAAAGCAAAAAAAAAAAAAAAAAAAAAAGATAAAAGAGAACAAGGCAGAGATGGTGGGGGAGCGCCTTTCGGCATGACCTGTTTGGCGGAGCTTTCCATCTCTCTTGCCGGCTTTCTTTCTCGATCGCAGAGTCGCCGAGACTTATTGAGGAAGTCGCGCGCGCGAACGCAAGAGGAAGGGAGACACAGTAGCTTGTTATACGGCACGAGCGGGGGTCTTAGTCTTCGGGTTCGCGGCAACTCTCGCGCGTCTCTCTCTCAAACGACCGAGGGAGACAAAGAGATCTGGTACGGGAGGAAGTGGAAAGCAGCCTGGAATTCAAAAGAAAGAGAGAGAGAGGGAGAGAGAGAATGAAGAGGGAGGAGAAACGAATGGCAAACGATAAAGGTAGCGGCGATTGATTAAGAGGGTCGTTTGCGTCGGGAAAACGCACCGCTTCAAACGCCGCTCTCACTCACTCTCGCTTCGACCGGATTCGCTTTGCCTTTTCCACGCGCGCGCGTCCGCGTGCTTGGAGAGGTTTTTTAAAGGCTGCTTTTTCAGGCTCCGCGCCCCTTTTATTGCAGCTTTGAGATTAGCTGTTAGCTGATGGCTCTAGTGGCTTTCGAGCTTTATCTTAACGACGAATTTGCCGTGCAACGGTTTCAAGCGCGTGCGTGTATCGGATATTTTCTCATCAACATTGTATTCTTGTTTTTCTCGTATTTTATTTTGAAATGAGAGAATATTATTTTGCCTACTTGCAAAATATGACACAAGTAACAACTTGTGTCAACAGAATTATAATCATGCTCGAAAGTCGTCAAATAGTTAATTTTGAAAATTTAGCGAAGCGACCATCCAGTTTTATTCTCCTCGCACCTTCTCCTCGTCCCTCTAGAATTCGCCGAGGATGAATCGCGCGCGTCCAAAGTCCATTGATCGCGGAGTAGTCAGACTACTGCACAGCTGAGCCAAGTTGCTCGACACCTTCTGTTCGTCGCGCTAGACCGCTCTCGGACAATAACTCGTGCAACAAAGTCGAGTCTTGAATGCAAATCTATTTGATTGAGTCACTTCATCCTGAACGTGAAATATTTTTCACCTATCGATTCGTTGAAGAGAACCCTTAATGATGATAATGCAGTCTAATTCATACAACCTTCAAAGACCCAAAGCATCAACAAATGTCCAGTATAAACTCTCTAGCCTCGAAGCAGCTCTCCTACAAGCACGTTATACGAGGCAAGCGGAAGTGCTTGACTTTTATACGGACACTTACGCGCCAAAATAGTTTGCAGCGCGTATATAAGCAAAGGAAAAAAAAGAAAGAAAGAAAAGCGTATATAAGCGGTAGGCGAAGCTGGGCATAATATAGCCTAAGAAGTGTTAGAGGAGAGGCCGGCAGTAGAAGGAGGCGCGTTAACGCTCCCATCCGTTCTCGTATAACCTGGCTAGCTCGGAACCGCTAAGTTTAACGGCTCGTATCCTTTTATCCTCCGGCTCGTTCCTTTTTTTTCATCTTCCGCCTTGACGTTCGTAGGTGCGCGCTCGAGCTCCAGTGTGCGACGAGAGCTGTTGTCGCGGCCACGCGACACGGCCCACGATTTCACGGACTCCGAGCGCGAGTAGACAGGCAGCAAAAGGAGCCGTGTCTTATTCTCTCTCTCAACCCCTCCGCCTGTTACTGTCTCGCTTTCTCTATGTTTCTACCTACGATTATTCTCGGATTTCAGCCGCTTTTACGGGCTCCTTGAAAACCTGTCGTCGCGTTTCGCTAGCAGCCTGGAAATTTTTATATCGGGAACAAGATGATTCTGAACTTGAGCTTGCGATAGTTGTGAGTTTCACTTAGGGGATCGCTCTATTGCTACACAAATTTACGTTGAATATTTGATAAAAGTGTATTTTGATGTAATAAAATTACATAACATAAGGCAAAATTCGCATAAAGGTATTACCAATTGGATATCTCTATGAACACATACCGAAAAAAATATTCCAGTGCCATTAATTCCCGGCCGAAGCCTAAAAATCCTCGTAAGAAGCGCGGCGTATCCCGCGGCTTTGAAAACAATTCCGAATCCGCTGGAATTGCGTGCGCGGAGAAAGGTGAGCGTGCGCGATAACTTCGCGGCGGCGAGCGCTGGAGGATAGGCTCTTACATTATATATAAATTCAGCGGGCGTATCTCGCAATTCCTTGGGGCAGCAAAAGGTGTACGGGAAAACCGTATAAGGGAAAAGAGAAGGGGGGGGGGTGGACGCGTTTAAGGCTAACGTCGACTACAGCGTGTAACGACGCTGCGCCCGGGTAATACCATAAACCGGAAAAGAATGAAACTAGGCAGGATAAAAGTAGCGGCAGCCCTACGCGCCCAGGCCGCGCAATAAGTCTGAAATATGCCGCGACCGTTTTATTCTCCCTTACGCCGCGACCTCCCTTCTTCCCTTTCTCTCGATGTGGCTCTCGGGGCCTTTATCTCCGCACGTCGTGCAGTTGGAGTCCGCACACGTGCATATATCATATGCGTTTGCTTGTGTCGCTTGACAGTACACGTCTGGACAATTGACGAGGGTCTTTTTACAGACGCGATGGTCCGTTGGATCGTTAGGTGACTAGCGGGGAGCTGCAGAATTTATGCGACTGTTATCGTCTTGAATGATCGGTCGGTATTATTCTTTTTATTTATTCATTACATCAGTTTACTATACTGTTTTACTTGGGATAACCTAAATAAATCATCTGGGCAAAAGGCAAAAAGACCTGGTCAGCTAGTAACTGTCAGCAGGAATATAACCGCGAAACGAAGCAAAACGCTGGACTTTGTATTCCAACACGTTAATAAAATTTGTCCATGTATGTACGCGATGTCCTCTCAAAGCAAGCGAAAAGCTTAAGGAGTGAAGTAGGGGTGGAGGAGGGGTGGGGGATAGTAAGTAGGAAACGAGAGTAGGAAAAGCGGTGCGGAGATGGAGGCAGAGATATACACGCACACAGACACACTTTGGACCGTGCGATCGAGGACGCGAGTGTGCTTAGCCCCGGCAAAGAAAGTCGTGAAATAGGAAATGGTCGCGGGAAACGACGAGGGGCACAACTTGGTATAAGCTCCGGCGCGCGTATGGAAGGGACTTTACAGCGAGAGCACTTCTCGTTATAACTTGGACGGCGAGAGAGAGAGAGACTACGGCGTTGTTGGCGTCAGATAGGGTCGCCGCGTTGGATGAAAGGAAGAAAGAGAGAGAGAGAGTGAGTGAGTCTTGGAAGTTGCCGCTTCCTCGATCGACTCGGATGCAATCTGTTCGCCGGGGAGGAAGTCCCGCCGATCTGCTCCTTTCTCAAGAGACTGTAACCTGGGTATATGAAAAAGAGAGGGACGGAGAGGAGGAGGAGAGAGAGAGAGCTGTAAGCGGTTCGCCGGCATCGACTGTTGTTCGGCTTTCGCCGAGGCGCGCTCGTTTATTTTCCGAAATCGACTGACTCGCGTTTGCCACGACTACTCCCACTTTTCGGTCTTACCGGGCCAGCAGTCTCCCTCTCTCGGCCAACCTAGCCCATCCGACCGTAAGCTGATCTGTTTTTCGTTTCGCACGGAATGGATTATTTTTTCCTCCACTGGCAGCGTCGTAGCCGAGTGTTCTCTCCCCCTCCGTGCCCCTCCCGCGCCTTAATAAACGCGATTTATCGAGCGTTAAGCCGCTCGATGAGGAGAGAAAAGAGTGTATAGAGGCCGCCGCGTCTCTCCCGGCTCTCGGGGATAATCGCCAATTTTCGCGGCCGGGAAGCTTAACGCGCCCCCGCGTTCCATTCTCGCTCTCTCTCTCCCCTGCCCTCTTTGGCCTGGAATTTTCCTTCTTCCCCCCCCCCTTGCCCCCGGATCTTCCCTTTCGCCCCGCTGTTTCTCCCTCCTTCTCTTCCGATTCACGAGAGCACACCGTTATCCTTCGCTACAGTCACGACGAGTGCACGTTAGGGAAAAAGGGAGATAGAATAAGAGCGCGAGAGGCTCTCGGATGGGGGGAAAAAATGGACTGGAAAGGAGAACGCGCGAGAGACCCGCCGGAAATAATGAGGCAAACCTGCTTTAATCTCTCCATCGCTCCTTTTTCATTCTATCCCAGCTCTCAACCTTCCGCCCCCTCTTACTTTCCCCTCTCTCTCTCTTTCCTTTTTTCTCGCTAATTGCAATAAATCTTGTGTTTAAATACAGGGCGCGGGAGTGGCGTTTCCCGTTAAAATTCTCTACCCGTCGGACTAGAAGTTACCTATACACACACACATACTCACCTACATCGCAGGCAGTTTAAAATCCATGACTTATTCATGGCGAGCGTTTCAATGAAGTCTGCCCCTGTATTCTGTGAAATTTTTAAACCGAGAATAACGATCATTCCTCTCGCTTGTAGTCTCTGTTCCATAACGCGATTCGAATCATTCGAGTCACGTTTAAGCAGCCTATTTCCGTTAAAATTTTAATCGCTCCGAATCAGAACGAATCTCCGATGCATACGTATACCCCCGTGCACGCGTCGATAGATCGGCTAGCGCTCGCACATGAATGTTTCAGCGCGCGAGTTTATCGCACATCCCCCTCTACTCCTTTCACCTCTCGAGCTTGCGTTCCGAAACGAAAGTAAAAAAAAAGAAGAAAATGGCAGAGGAGACGCGCAGTTACGGGTGGGGCACGTACACGCGTGCACACGTAGCGCAGTGTATAGGAAAAGACGAAGGTGGCGGGGCTCGCTTAAAAGCTCTCCCCCGGCTCGCACAGGATTTCGAAGGCGCAAGGGAGAGATGGAGAGAGAAAGAGAGGAGGAATCTTCGCAAGTAGCCAGCAGTCACGTATTCGAGAGCAGGTTAAGGGACACGTAGAGCGCCGGGCGTGAGCTCCAAGCCGTGGAAAGAGTCGGTTACCGAGAGGGCGAGGGAGAAGCCGATTCCTGCGGAGCGCTAGATTCTAACAACCTCGGGAAGACGGAAGGAAAGCGGAGGGAGGAGGTAGTGGAGGGTGATGAGAAGATTTTCCGCCGCGGCAGCAGCAGGAGAGCAGCTCGCTTCGTTAAATCCATTCAGTTTTAACTTGCTGGCTCGCTAATTCTCGGCTTGTACCAGCTGCCGGCGCTCGCGCTAAAGCGACTTTACAGCTGCGCGAACGCGCCTTTTTCCCGGCTGAGAACACGCCCGCCGAGGAAGCCAATTCGATCTTGGCGACTGGCCTTGATGAGCCAAGCTGTTGTGCCGCCTAACTCCCTCTCTCTCTCTCTCTCTCTCTCTCTCTCTCTCTCTCTCTCTCTCTCTCTCGACGAATGCTTGGTCGTTACAGCAAGTGCTCCGAACTGGTAATAAAACCGGAACGAACATGGTGCTGTAATTTGGGATTTTTTAGTAACAAAGGGATTTTTTTAAGATGGATGATCGATGGGTTTTTTAAATTCGAGAGTATTACTAGCATTACTCATTTGCCTCTCGCTAACTACGCAGAGCGCCAGAGCCCATCTCTCACAGAGATAGAGAGAAAGAGAGAGAGAGAGAGAGAGAGAGAGAGAGAGAGAGAGAAGCGGCAGCAGTAGCAGCGGACCAACTCCGCATTCCCCCTCGCTTTGTCTCGTCAGCCGCTTGTGTTTCCCTTGCGCCTGTCGCCTCGGCGACGCGGCTACAACCCGCTTTTCGGCCCGCCTCCCCCGCGTTGGTTATTATTTCGCCCCTTGCCATCTCCTCCCCGATTCGCACGCCAATCAGGCCTTTTAACAAGACGAACATTTTCCCTGCGTCGCTCGCTCGTGAATATGTAACGACCTGGCCGCTCCGCTTCTGCCACTGCGATCTCTCTATGCGGGCCTACGAAAATTTAGCTGCGAAATGCCGGGGATTCAATTAAACTCGCATAGGCGACCAGGCAGTTAAGAAGGGGATGAAAAGTTCCGGGGACTCGTTGCCCGGCAGCCGATATGTACGTACCTTTGTATTTCGGTTATAGCGTTGTAATACACCAAGTCCTGGCACTGCGATGGAGCTTTATCTTTCGAAAAAGCACGCGCGATCAGAAAAAATTATACTCGTTCGGGCTTTTCGGCGGAGTTTACCGTTACCCGATCAGTTATGTTCCAATGCCAGCGCTATGAGTGTATTTTATTTAAATTTAATCTAAAAATATAAAAAAGGGCGGAATCTGGGCGCTTTGAAAGAGAGCGCGAGGCTCCTCTCTTTTGAAAATATCAGCTTTCATGAAAAATAAAGTCCACTTCAGTGCAAAAGATTTTTATTCCTCTCGAAATAATCGGCGAACGCTCTAATACTGTAAAAAAATTTAAACTCCGCCCCGCGCAAATGAAAAGGATGTCCAAGGGGTCAGGGGCGGGGGTGGAGTAGAGGAATATGAAGTGGGCGCGGGAGGGGGCGGGAGAGATTCGCCCTTTGAAAATCAAAGCCAATTAAATGGAATTCGATCAAAGCGGGGTAGTGGGGGGCAGCACGCGCGTCCACTTTGATCCGATTAAAAAGAATATTCCACTCGAAGGAATCAAGCACCTCACTCGAAAGGGAGACACGACGTGCGGGACGAAAGGGGAAGGGGGGAGAGGAGGAGCTGGGCAAGAGGGCCAGGAACGTAGTGGTCCACAGAGCTTCGATCGAGGCGACGCGCGCGAGAGGCCGGCTGTATAACGAGCGAGTCGCGCGGAAAATGTAATCAAGCAAAATATGCGCGCGCTTCCGCTCGGCTCCCACGTCCCCCCCCCCTTTCTGGCACTAGTGGGCCCCTCTCGTTGCAGCCCGTAAATCCTCGCCTGTTATATTTTCCCTGGACCAGGCCGGGAGCGCGTATGCATATGTACGCGGCGGCGACGCGGATTTCGAATTCATAATGCAGCCCCGCGCGACTACACGCGCATCGCGTTTGGTCCACCACGGCGAAACTCTCCACTGTCTGGTGACCGCTATACCGTTTGGATATACCCGCCCTCCCCCCCCTACTAACGACACTGCGATTTTGTTCCCCCGCGGTGCGAGAATATCGATGGAACGCGACAGGCACTCGCCTGCTCTAATTTTATCGTTATCGCGCGGTTATTCGGGAATTTCGGATTTTCTTTTTCGGCCTTGCCCCCCCCCCCACCGCTCTCGACTTTAATCGCCTCGAAAATTTTGCCTTGGTTCTGCACAAAAAGAGCCATCCCTCGGGGAAATCGGCCGTCCGAACCAAGTTCAGCTCGATAAAAATCGCCGAGTCGTCGGTGGATATACCGTGCAGCCATTATTCAATGAAAAAGCATATCCAGCTGAATGTTTAAACGTCCTAACGTGTATTCCCGAGCGGTCGAGGCCCCGGCCTAGGGGGAGTAGCCCTTTATAGAGCAGATACGCACACATCAGGCACGTGGCGGGGCGCACCGGGGCATTTGCCGTTGGCTCATATATAGTGTATACACAAGCGCGCACAGGTGGACACACACGGGACGCGACGGAATTATCGCGATAAGCATCGGCGGGGGTGAGAGGGGCCCTAGTGCACGCAGGGCGCAATGCGAGCGCGCCAGAAACATATCGGCGCAACTGCGTAAATTATTAATGCAGTTTGACTTCGTGCCAGCTACGCACACACACGCGCTTATGTGCGCGCTCCCTCGTCCCAGCGGCTCCGTGCTGGGGAATAAATTTCGATGCCGACCGGTCGGCGGACGGAAGGAACGCCGCTTCGCTGCAGCCGGCGACCTCGAATGACACGCGAGATGCTGTTTAGATTGGATACGTTTTTCGATGTTGTTTCGCGCTTGTGAGCCCCTTGTACTGACCCTATAGTACTCTGGCTATTAAGATTTTCTACGGGATACATTTGTAATGTGAACGAGCTTGCCGTATCCTTTGAACAATTTTTGAGATATTTGGATATTGAAAGCTACTTTTAGCTTGTTTAAAAAGCTCGAGGAGAATCGGTAAACAATATTGGTATAGAGCAGCTTGAAAAAATTTAATTTCGAGCTCGACGGGTTTTTTGTTTTATGCGTATTTTAAACAGCAATAAATTAGCTTGGAGCTTATTAAAAAGCAATTTAACGTTGAATACTATTTTTAGATAACCAAGCAATTCAAGCTAGACGACTCGTGAAAATCAAAAAAATGTTTATCTTACGTCTCGTAGCTTCCCTTTTTTATTTTTGTTTAATTTTTCGTTTCGCGGAACGCAGCCGGTAGTCCAGATGTTCTAGTGCAAAGGTGTGTGCCCTATCGCTACTGAGGAGGTAAAAAATTAAACGTGCGCTTCTTGCAAATTAAAGGAAACGCGCCGCTCGTAAGACAAGAGAAGCAAGAAAGTACGATTTTTTTTCCTTCCTTCCTCCAACCAGGTTTGCCTGGCCCTGGAGCTTTGCGCGATTTTACTCCTTTATTAAAAGCAAAGGAGCATAAAAGAAGAACGACAGAAGCAAGGGACAGAGAAGGCGAAGTAATGAGAGAGCGAGAGAGAGAGAGAGAGAGAGAGAGAGAGAGAGAGAGAGAGAGAGAAGGTTGTAGCAGCAGCAGAAGCAGCGGCAGCTGAGAAATTAGCTCGAAATACTTCCCTCGGAATTTTCTCATAAATTAAACTTCGCCGTAACGCTCGCGCCGTTACGCGCGCGCGGGCACTTTTCCTCTCTGGCGTCAAGCTTAGCCGAGGCCTTCTCTCCCACCGCGACGTTTTTCTCCGCCCCTCTCTCCCTGCTGCTGCTGCCTTGCGCGTCCTCGTCAGCTTTTTCAAATTCTACCTCTGCCCGTGGCAAGGGGCCACTTTGAGCTCTCGGGCATTGGCGCAGAGCAAACGTCGAAATTCGAGGGAAAAATATGCGCGTAGTCCGGTGTCTGTGTGTGTGTGCGCGATGAGCTCTCTCTCTCTCTCTCTCTCTCGCCCGCTCGCTTACACTTGCTCGGTATAGCCTGTCTGCCAAGCGCTTTGATCCTGAAATTGGCTGTCGCTTTGGCTGCCGCGAAAATCCCTGTAGCCTAAGAAAGTCTCTCTCTCGTCTTCGAGAGGGTTGCTCTTAAAAAATTTTTAATGGAACGGTTTATGAATTTTTTCGTGCCCGACGCTGCTGCAGCTGTCGCCGGGGCCGCTTCTCCGCCGGTCGCTCTTTGCTCCGCTCGCTCGGGCTTTTAAAAGCTGATATTGAGCTCCCGCGAAATTAATCAGTTAAAAAGGCTATCATTTATATTTAAGGCAGCTTAAGACGAGTTAACTTGCGACAGAGAAACTCCGAGAGAGAGAGAGAGCTTCCGAAGATATTTTTACGAAAAAATTGCGGCCTCTTATATAGTCCCCTCACCCCCTCGGCCAACCTCTACTCGCCCCCTGGATACTTCTCCAGCAGGAACGTTTAATCACAGAACGAAGAGGTATAAGAGGATAAGAGGATATATAATAGTTGATAAAGTACTTGTCGCTTAAATACCTTTTAATCAATCTCTTGAGTAACCCTCAAAGTGCGCACAATATAGCAGTGACTTTTTACAATTTCGTGCTTCATCGATTAAAAACGTGCGTGCTGTATTTCAACCTTCCTTAAAAATCCAAACTTTCAATAACGAGCTTTTGCAATAACAAGTTTAAAGTTTCACTCGTGCGACCGTAGCTCACATCGCGCGCTTGAGCGAGCTGCAAACGATAGAGGCGGGTGATCTGCATAGCCCGGAGTACAGGCCCTGCTCCACAAGATCGGGCGGACAAGATGACGCGGCTCTCTCTCTCTCCTCAGTCTTGACTCCCATGCGTCTCCGCTCTGGGCTCGCGAAATTTCGATAATAGAGCGTGGCTGGCTCAGCCCGTCCTATACCGCCGCGAACTCGCCTATCGGTCCAACAATGTCGTAACGAGGGCCTCCTCCCCTCCCCAACGTTCCCGCTAACGACGTCGGGGCTTTCCTCGAGGTATTTACCGGAGTGCTAGTCCTTCGGGAGTAGTACGCCAGCGGAACTCGGCGGCGGCGGCGGCGTAGAGCTCGCGCGAGTCGTATCTCTTCGCCCTCAGACCCTAGGCAACGTCCCTGCGCGACTTTGGCACGTGACGAGAGCTAGCCTGCTGCTGCCGCCTCCTCCTCGCTAATGCGCCTTCGACGATGCTGCTCCGTAAGGCTCTTCTCCCTCTCTCTCTCATGCTCTTCTTTTTAGCTAGCCGTTGTAGCGTAGGGCGCCCCGGGAGATCTGGTTAGTAGCGGAGCTAGGACGAGTACACGAGGACGTGGCTCGTTAGCAAGGAGGATCAGTTCGCGGGGGAAAGGTATAACTTTGTTTCGAGAGACAGAGAGAGAGGACACAGCGTTGCAACAGCGGCCTGTATTAATAGCTCGGCAATCTCGAATCGGCCCGAGAGAGGGACAGGATTGTGTAGTACGTAAATCGCTGTTTTTCCGACGTACAGACTAGACGGACGGTGGATCGGACGCGTCGCATAAATCATAATAGTGCCTCGGACTATCTCGCGAATTATAAATTAAGCTCGTGGATGCGCCCGGCCATAAATAAAACGCGCGGAACAAACAAATCGCGTATGAGAACAGTAGTAGCAGCAGCAGAGTTGCGTAGGGGTTTCGGGGAGGGAGAGGGATTGTTAGCGGGGGGAGGGGTTGGGGGGTGCTAGCTCGGTACATATTTGTCCTTGGCTTACCGCAATGTTGGCGCTTGGTATAGCGCGGCAACAGTCGCGCCGGGACGATATCTGGACGATCGCGCGCGTCCGGGGAATAGCCCGAGGATTTGCCCAAGCTATACTTGTCGAGAGCTGCATAAGACGAAGCCCTTGGACTCTTTCTCTCTTGTCCTCTCTTTGGTTACTCCCTCCCTCTCTCTCTCTCTCTCTCCTTCTCGATCGAACTCAATTCGTTTGTCTGAGAGAGCGAGAGAGGGAGATAGAGAGCTAGGGAGTCTCGCACGATCGCGGCCGCGCACGTGTCTCGGGAATTACGTGGTGCGTGCTCGCGCAATTGTTTGCCCTCTTTTCCTTCCTCTCTCTCTCTCCGCCCTCCAACGCCCACACGCTCTCTCTCTCTCTCTCTCCCTCTCCCTCATTTACTTTTGCCTGAAATCTTTCTTTCGTTTTACGCTTCTGGCGTCCGGTCTGCGCGCCGTTGTTTGCCATCGCTTACTCTCGGTAAAATCTAATGTAATTATTAAAGCCCTGTAATTTTTTCAAACCCCACCTTCGCCTCTCGTTACTCTTTCCTTTTCTCCCTTCCTTTTCTTTTCTCTCTCCTTCGCTTCTGGGATTCTCTTATATAGGAAAACAGTTAATTATTTTCGCTACAGTTTAATCGAAGTAAGCGAATTATCGGGAAGTTATGGGAAAAGGGTGTCTGCGTAGTTTCAAGGGGAAAACCGGCAGAACTTATAGATTGACTTTTCATTTATCACGCTCTCGTAATTTCGTCACACAAAGCCCTGCGATAGTATAGATGTGTACGTGTGTATGAAGTAGAGAGAAGCGTCGGGAGGGAGAGCAGGAGCCGAGGTGAAAAGTTCGTCTTTAACACGTCCCCAAGTGCAAGCATTGTCGGTTGTCACTTCTATGCTCTGGCTGGCTGTTGTCCTCTCGTCGCTTGCCACAGCGCGCGTCGATCGGTTAACTGATTTAATATCGACCCCTCCAGCAGCAAGCGCAAGATGATAAAGAAAGTTTTTCGCGACGAGTAACCGGCGGCGACGCGCGTTGACGCTGTACACTGTCCGTTCTGCAACTGTATAGCACGCCAGTACACTTTCTCGAGGAGAGAGACAAAAAAAAGTAAGGACGGCAGTTGTATAGGTTGCGATGACGTCCGCCCGACGCAAGAGACGAGTCCTCGAGGTCCGACGCTGTTCTTTACTCGGAAGAGAGCTGTTAGTTTACGCCGCCGATGACTCGAGGCGTTTAAGTATCAATTTCTGGGCTCGCCCTGCCAACTCTCGACAGATCAATATTGCACGTCCTGCCGGCGATGCACACACTTACGTAAGCTGACTTTCCCCCCCCCCCCCCCCCCCCCCCCCCCCCCCCCCCCCACACCCGGGCCTTCCTCTTTCTCCCCCCCCGGCTCGCATGTTGGGCGTGGGGGAAAACGCCGCGCCATGCCGAGGCAAATATCTATATCTATATGTATCTCGAGGAATATGCATTTACAACGGAGAGAGAGCGGGGGAGGGAGTGGTGCTTCTCCGATTCCGAGCTGACTGCAGATCGAGCCCGGGGATTTTCCTCGTTTCTGTTCCGAGAGAAAGAGATAGGAGCCGTGGAGTGGGAGGAATATTGGTGCAGGTTATGTATTTCATAGGTTTTTCAATCTCTCGCGCGCTTAATCCGCCAAATGGATCTTGATCTTGCTTTCCATTCACAAGCGAAGCGACTCGTATGTAACGGGCGTTTAAGTCGCTCTGGCGCCCGAGTCAATATTGAAAAGCGTCTCTCTCTCTCGGTCTCCCCATGCCCCTCCGCGTCATCGAACGATGAAATGAGGGAACGAACACACACACACAGACAGCTGAATCTTATCCGCATGCTGCTCCTATGCTACTGCAATCCCGATATTAAATCTTGTCATCTGCGACGAGATATATCTGGGACGAGTTAAAAGACGCTAGTCAACTTGGATTCAAGCAGACCTTCCGCTATATACTGCTTCTGCGCTAGCTTTCAATTCTTGAGACTGATAAGGTATAGCTGCGCTTCACTCGAGTACGTTATTTTAATGTTTTGTTTGTTTAAACAATCGCTAGTTCAATGTCAACAGTCGCGGCTCTCGCGGAGAATGGATTAAGAACGCGCGATTCTTAAAGATGGTCAAACAACAGAACGGATACTCGAGCGCAATTTCCATATTTATGAAGCGAGCCTCCCCCGGCAAGCGGAGAGAAAGGGAGAAAAAAAATTAGTGCAATCCTCGGTGGAATTTCCATGAGCCGTATAATTGACAACAAACAGCAAGCATCTAGGCGAAATCTCCGAGTGCGTGTAAGCACGTGGAAAATCTCTCAGACGGCGCTCGATTTCTAATCCCAAACTCTCATGCGCACCGAGCGTTTCTACCAACTGCCGCACGTGCCGAGGACTTTGCCGTCTTCATCCGGGGGCCAGGTCAAGGACCGTTCGCTCTCGCGCGATCGAGAGGCGCGCACGTTTTGAAAAAGGAAAGCCAAGCTCTTCGCGCAGTAGTAAAATCCGGCTTTAGTCGGACGCTCTCGCTTGCCCCGGCTATACGACTGCTCTCTCCACCCTGACGCCGAAAATATTTCACATTTTCTCCTTTGCCAAACTGAGCGCGAGTCCGGCTGCGTGGCCAGTTGAATTTTTACCGTGGTTGACGTTATACCTCTACGCTTCTGCAGGGACGATACGCCGGTTGGCTTGCAAATTTTACTCTCTCGAGATAATTGAGCGGGAAAGCTTGTTTGCTTTACAGCTTACAGAGAGCTTCGAGCATACATTTATTTTTCCCTCTTGCCCTTCTCGTGTCAACGTTAATTTTTTTTTTATTTTTTACGAAAAAATTGCGTGGAAAATATTTTAAAGCATATAACGCATGCAAATCAGACCTTGCGAATTACGCTTATAAAAAGTCTTGCGTGTATATTAATCCGCGGCCAAGTCGTTATAAAATTGAGAAGAAAGTAAATTTAATTAAAATTACCCGGCTTTCAGGCACAATCTGCTGAAAATGTAGTTTTTCCTTGCATAAAGTTACATTAACAAATTAATTAAGTCCCTATGCCAACGTATCTTCCTTTTTTTTCCTCCTCCCCTTGCGCAAACTTGGCCGGCCAAGAATCATAATGACGAGATAATCAACTTAATTTGTAAATTTCGGCAAAATTTAATTTGCAAGTTTCCAAGTTGGATGATAATAATGACCCTGCTAATGTATTAAAAACCGGTGCTGGCCGGAGGAGAAGGAGGAGGAAGAGGAGAGGGGAGGGGCCTAGAAGAGATGAAGGCACGGACCGTAAACGTCGGCTGGAGGGAGGCGTAACGAACTTTCGGCGGCGTTTAAAGTTCGCTTTGCCGAGGCTCATTCCTCGGGGTCGCATCAGACGCGCCAGCCGGGGCAGCTTTTCCGCGTCCGATAGCGGCTAGCCCACCACGAATTCGACTGTTTGTAGCTTGCGCTGTACTTGGCTAACGAGCGCCGATCCACAAACTGCGAGCTGCGTTCTCGCGTACGTCGACGTTGAAAATATAAAAGATGGCGGGAGTAGCAGTGAATCGTTGCCGAAAGTAATAGAAATAGCGATTGCTAGCTGGAGCTGGATGGAGCAGGAATGGGGGAGAGGAGCTTTGGTACTGGCTTTGTTTCCAGGTGCGCGTGCCCGTGGCAGGCTCTGCCCGCGCTAATGAGAATTTATGCGCGATCCGTTTCTGCGGTAGTTGCGAACTAGCGGAAGTCCGCCGCGGGCAAATGGATGGCGCTGCTCCCACCCCCCTCCCGCCCATACCTCTCGTCCTTCACCGCCCCCCTGGCTCTAGGAAAAAGCCCGTTCTCTATATCCTTCCGATCGTAAAAAGTAGCGCCTGCAATTAAGGCCGCGCGTGTCAGGGTTAATTAAGCGCGGAATTATAGTTCGCTTACCGTTTCTCGTCGTTCTTTTTCGTTTTTTTTCTTTCTTTTTTATTACGATTGGACGCCGGGATAACGGTTGCGCTCCCGCTTTTTGTTTCGCCCCCGAAGTTTTTTCCTAATGCCCGATCCTTCATTTATTCGCGGGGGTCCGGTATTCGCGCGCCATGGGCTCGGAGCTTTTTTTCCTTTCTTTTGAGGATACAGAGCTTGATTTATCAAGGGGGGAAAGTCTCTGATATCGATGGAATTTCATATGTCGCGGAACAATGGTACTTGTATAATTGAATCATAATAAATGAAAGGAGTTTCAATGGCAAAGGACGATTTTATTATGAAATAACTTTCGAATTTGTGCCTCGGCAGTATTAATATTCGTATTATTCAGCTGAATTAAAATGCGTCAAAGAAAGGAACACGCTTTAGACTCGCGCTTGAATAACAGACATATCTCTGAAATTTTTTTCCATCGGTAAATGCCTTTTTTTACAATATGCACGAAATTCCGCGCCTCTACCTAATTTAATCAAATATTTACATCAAACGAACGAAAAAAAAATATTGAACTGTAAATTGATAGTTTTTTTTACTTTGCCATTCTGAGAACTAGTCCCAATTTTGTACTGTGAAAAATAAAAATAATATTTTTAAAAAAAAAGTTCGAAAAAGTGAGCAAACACAAAAAGATTCTTTCTTTTACTGGTATTTCAAAAACCATTGTATTTTTAATACATAAAAACGCCCGACAATTAAAATTGAGCTTGTTAAATATTTTATATTATTGGATCTTCAATCAACAACAAAAAGAAACTTAAACTACTTTTACATTATTATCCCGGCGAAACAATAACCGCTACCCTCACTGAAACTTCATACAAAATCAATCGACACTTTATTTTCCGCCACTTCATTTTCCATTACACAATGTTTGGGTCTATTGTCAATCACCACGGGGCCGCGAACAATATATACGAAATAAAAAGGGAAAAAAAACATTGCGATGCTGTGGCGTTATTAAATTTTCATAAAAATGCCATGCACGGGGGGTTACCGTAGCTTTTATAGCCGGAGCAAAGTAGAAAATATTTACTCAAGAGTAGCTATTCCTAAGCTCTTTGACCGTCGCTCTTTCAGTGCGGCGAAAGAAGAATGGCCGTGGCTGAGTCGCGCGCGCGAGCGCTCGCTGCATCCCAAGCGGATTCGGTCAAAAATGAAATTTACCTCTCGGCAAACGTAGTTCTGCCCCCCGTCCAATGCCCCCCTACTGACAACGGCCAATAGCGAGGCAAACGGAGGAAAGAGCAGTGGGCCGAGGGAGCTGTGCTCTCGTATTATCCAGCCTCGTAACTTTTCAAAGGGACACGTTCGCGCGATAGAGAGGGTCTCCTGCTCTCGGACCTCGATAACTCGCGCTCGGCCATCTTGGAAATTCAAATCGCCAGCTCGGACTTCTCTGGCTCCCTCTCGGCCTGACTCGTTAAGCACGCCTTACACTCTCTCCACCCCCCCTTTATGGAGACTTGGACATTTCCATGATATTTGCCATGCATGCGGCCATTTCTAAGCATTGGCCCGCGCGCCGTACATATAGCGCCACGCTCGCCCACTCGTATAAGCAATTTGCCCGGGATCGGACGCGAATTTTCAGCAAACTCAAAGTTGCGCTTCCCCTCCCCCCCCCCACCGTTCTCGCGCTCCACTTCATTTCGGCTTATTTCTTTCGTTATATACTCGGCCTTTCCTTGCTTTTTTTCCGTCTTATTCCTGTTTTTTCACCTTTCTTTTTCAATACGAACTTGCAAAATAGCATGCGATAAATGACGATCAGTGTGGTGGTTAAAAAAAAAATTTATTGTTATTTTCTTTCCGCAGCTACTAATCGAATTTGCTGTTGCAAGAAGCGTTGACTGTTAATTTTTAATTTGTCTTAAGGTTGTTTATTCTCTTACATTAGCCACGTTGCTTGGAAAAGTGCCGCAATGAGGCGGTCGTTTTGAAAAATGTAACGCTCGTAATTTCAAGCCGAAAGATCTAATTTATTTCCGCGTTTATAAAGCAAATGGGTGTCGCTGTAAAAGCAAATAACGTTTTTGAAGTCTGTTGAAATTGCATAAATGCAAAGCCAGGCACTAGACCCGCTGAATCTTTGAAAAATAGTGAAAAACCAAAGGAGTAAAGGAAGACAGAGTAGCAAAGTGAGTGTGTATAAGAGAGAGCACGATAAAATGGTAGTTACGGGCGAGAAACCGAAAAATAAAATTGAAAATCTCCAACGCGAAACTCGCGCAGCGACGCCAGCTGGAAAGGCGTTTCAGGCAGTAAACTAACGGGCACGGGGCTTTGGCAAAAAATACGGGAAATTACTGGAAGGAGAGGCAAGCGATTCGCAGCGGGGCAATTCGCGTGCGCTCTCGTAGAGGACGCGCGAGCTAGGCCGGACGCCGGGAGCGCTTATGGAGACGCCGCCGGACAAAAGCTGTACGCGAGCGCGGCGTGCACTAGTCGAGGCCGGGGGGCGTTGCTGTTGTAGCGGCGGAGGAGAGCCAGAGAGCAGGGGAGCTCATTTAAATGTACGATACGCCGCCCGCCTCTTATCGCATTATGGTAAATACGCGAGGGCGGGCGAATAAGCGCGCGCGCCTAGTCCTGGAGGTGGTACTCTGCCGGGCGCGTATACGCGCGTCGCCGCGGGGCCCGCGACAAAGAGAGAGCCCAAGACCGGGGCGCGCGCTCGTATAGCTGATTGCAAATTGACTTCTCTATTCCGGGGAGCGAGTGCGCGCGAGCAAGCCTGCAAAAGGAGAAACCCTCTCTCTCTCTGCGCGCCTCTCTTATTGGTGCCCCCCCCCCGTCGCCGCCACTCTGCTGCTCTGACAGTTCATTATCACAAAGGCAAGCTGTTTGTGTTGTTTTCACTGCCGGCGTCGCGGCTGTACTCCGGGCTCACTCGAGCCGGTATACACCCCTTTTATCTTCCGCGACTACGGCCAGGTTTGTCTAACGCTGTGATCGCGGCCGTGTGTGCTCTCTGAATGACGAGGAATACGGGGCTGGAGCGAGAAAAAAAAAATTTCAATTACAGGTGTGTACGCGCGCAGAGACGCGCTGGCATTGACGCGCTCGCGCTTTGATAATTATGCGTATCGCCCGGGCATCGGCTTTGCCTTGGATTTCGTTTTTTTTTTCTCTCTGTAATTTCTTTATTCTTTCGGTTGAAGAATGGCGCGTGCACGCTTTGCTTTGGCCGCACTCGAGAGCTTTCTTTGCGCCGCTTTTCTCTGACTCGCTGACGAGATCGCGCGGGTTTTGCGCGTGACAGCTCGCTTGCTTTGCCGGGATATGTGCGGGCGCCCGTGTAACGCTTCTGCACGGCTCATCAGAGAGACGCGAGAGCGCGTGTATACGCTTATTAATGCGCTTATGAATTTACCGCGTGTCCCGGCTGCCTCCCTCTCTCTCACTCTCTGCTTAACGAGATAAAAGAAATCCAATGTTCGTAATGAATTTTGCAAATTTAATTAAGTTTAAAGAAAAATAATTGTTTTTTTTCAATCCCGAGGATTAACAAGAGAGTACGAAAAAAGAACAATAAAAACGAGGCTGAACGGGACAAAGGTACACGCGCTTTCGATTAGTACCGAGTTTTAATGAAGGGCCAAAATGGGAGGCGGCTATAGCTGCGCTCATCATTACGGCTGTTTCGAAAGGTCAATTGATAACCGTACGGTATATACCAGCATTCCTATAGCAATGCGAAATTCACAGGCGAGAGGTTCGGAAATTATATGCGCCGGATTCTCCTTACCGCGCGTCTCTGTATAACTCCGCTCGCGTATAAATAGATCTCTGTCGGCGTAAAACGACGTCGTCGTAGTCGTCGGTCGAGCAAGTCGAGCCGGGGTAATCGGCAATCACCGGACGATTGTGCGAGGCCGTTCGTCCGCGCGACGATTATCGATCCTGCGCCCTCCCACCCCTCGTTCTCTCTCCTGGAGAGCAGCAGCGGCTCTCGGTCGTCCCTTAATTGCGTCGCATTAATTATAACGGTATGATCATCGGCGCGGCGAGCATTGATTGTCGGCTCCTCCGTAGCGTCGGCTCTCTCTCTCTCCCTTCCTCGCGATAGTCGATTAGATTATCTTTGTTCCGCGAGACCTTCGACGACCCGATGCTTATTCGATTCGATCCCCACCGTCTCATCATCTAGATGAGAGGGCTTCGTTACCCTCCTCTTCTCTCTCTCTCTCTCTCTCTCTCTCTCTCTCTCTCTCGCTCTCTTTCTCTTATTTCCGTCTAGGCAGATCACGAATTTAATTGGGCGCGTAAACGAGCCGTTGAACCGTCCGAGTTTGCCATTCAAGTGTTTTCATCGTTGTTCGGGAGCTTTCGCGCGTTGATCCGAAATTTATGAAGCTCAAGGACGTCGTTTCTTGTTTTCTCTTTCTTTTTTTTACACTAACGCGAATGAAATATTGATTACGTTTGGCAATGGGATTGCTTGGAAAACAGAGAGTAAGCCAATTCGATCGACGCGGTAATAATAGATTTTCTCCCCGTTAATAATAAACGCGTCACAAAGCTAGACTTGAATTGTTATACTTATACACCCGTGAAAAGCAAAGCGATCCCATCGAAGTCTATGAGCGTAATATCGCGGCTCCGTCCGCGAAACGTCAGAAGTATTTCTCGGGGCAATCTACATCTGCCGGCGAGCGAGCCGGCCCATATCGTCCGGCGGAAAAATGAACTGTTTGGAAAATTATAGGCAGTCGGCAGCCGGCGACTTTGATAAATCGAGTCTTTCCCATATACCTCGATTTTCTCGGATTGAGCGAGCCTGAAAGTTCGCCTCTCCTTTATTCGACGTACACTTGTGTGTATACACACCGACACAGACATATCCGTGCTGAGAATTTGGCGCGTGCCTCTCGTGTCCGGGAAACGATGATAGAATGGCCCTGGTCTGAGCTCGGGAAACGAGAAGAAGCCAAGTGAAAAATCATTCGAAGCCTATACGTCGATGGAGAAGCTCCTTCGTTCCTTGCAATTTCTATTCGAGACACATTCCAGCATCGACAAAAGGACCAATGCCGCGTTATTCTCGAATAATCCGGCTGGGCAGAATAAAATTTAACGTTCGCCGAGAGCGGATGGTACGAGGAGAAGTCGAGCTGGAACGGGGGAGGGGGGGGGGTTCAGAAATGAGCTAATATAAATTCCAGCGCGAGTGCTCGGGCCCGAAGTTGCAGTAGCAGCAGCAGCAGCGGCGACGCTAGTATACACGAGCACCAGCTTAAGCTCTGCAGGAGGAGAGGGAGGATAGTACGCGCAGTTGCCGAGTCGGACGGGGTGTGCAGGCGAAAAATTAATAATCGTAAACCGGGGACGTAGGGCCGAGGGGGGGAGGCTGGCCGTGCAAGGTGGCGCCTCGCCAGACAAATACGCCACACGACTCGGGCCGCAAGTCGAAAGTGTTGCGACGCTCTTAATCGGGCAGAAGCGCGCGGATAGCCTGTGCAGCGCGGAGTGGAAGGGGATCGCCACGGAGGTATCGAGATAATGGGCCCCGGGGCTTATGTCGGGCAACAAAGGCCGGCTGCCTCGCTAGCGGCACGTCATGCACACGCGGCTGTTGGGGCTCCGCGCTCTCTCTCTCTCTCTCTCTCTCTCTCTCTCTCTCTCTCTCTCTCTCTCTTTCTCTGCTTCTCCCCTCTCTCGCTCTAGCGGCAAGCGTGACACTTGCGCTCTACGGCTTAACTTTCATAATACCGCGGCCACGAGACTGCAATACGGAAGATACGGGCGACTTAATATAATTTGCATATCGTCGCAGCATCCCCCTCCTCCTTCTCCCCTTCAGCTTCCACCCCTCTGGCGCGCGCGCCGCCTGCTCCTCGTCGGCGGCTTATTATACGCCGGCTGCGGCGGGGGAGAGTAGCCCCCCCCCCTTTGCTTTTACCTTGGCGAAGAAGCACACTCAAGAGCCTGGGCGGCCGATCTTCTTCTTTTTTACGGGCCGACCGTCGCTCAAGCGCCACTCTCGCGGCCTCGTTATTATACCAACACCGTTGACTCGCTCGTTATATTTTCGCGGAGGTTAAGCCAAGCCCTCCCCTTTATCTAACGCGTCATCTCTTGCCGTGTTGTCTCGGCGAGGGGACGAAGCGTCTTTGCGTGTGACGAACGAGCCGACGGGCTGATGTAAGCCGAGTTATGGGGCGCGAAAAGTGCTTGCGTGTACTCTTTATTCGATTTATCATCACAATGACACTACAATTGATTTGGTAAATTCGACAATAAGGCTTTCGGTTTAATGGACTTTTTTTTTGTCGATGTACAATTGAAAATTCTACGTAGTCTTGTAGAAGACAAATTGTTGGCACGTTTGTCAAAGCAAATGTGTACAGCATAATATTTAAAGGTGTATATGCTGTGCACAATTGGCGTAAAGTTAAAGAGTGCACGGACGGGGGACGTTGCATTAAAAATTCATGAAAAAAAAACAGTGGTAGCGCTCGAGCGAATATCTATGAATTATTATCGGAAATTATTCCACGCACATGCTTGCGGGGCTGGTGGGGGGGGGCGTCACTTGCGGCCAATCCAAACATCCCGTGTATATAACATTCGAATTTCAAATTCGAGCCGCGTAAATTCGCATCGCGCCTGGAACCCGTTGGCTTCACTCGGCTCAAGCAGAGAAACATCCGCGCGCCAGAGAGAGAAAGCGAGAGATATTCCAAGTGCATGCAAATATTCGTTACAGCGTCCGGCTAATTAAAACTATTCGCGGTTACGGGCGCGCGCCTATATACGTTGGCCGAGCCTGACTGGCCGTGGGCGCGCACACGTATACACGCGCATAAAATCGTCCATAATCGCTCCTAATTAAATCCTCGGCCTCTCCCTTTAATCCGGAATAAATTCAACGGCCCTCTAATCCCGCGCGCTGCGCTTCTGCCTGGCTACTTCATCGCCATAACAACAGGCCCCGGCCGAGGGATTCTCGCCGGCTCTCCTCTCGACTATTGCGCCTCTCGCGCATATACGCGAGCGCGTTAATTGCGAGGCCACGATACGTCTGCGCGCCGAGGGCTACATAATGAAACGACTTAGCTCGGAAAGGGGATATTGTTCCCCCGACCTTATTTTTTTCTTTTCCGCTCTCTTTCGCTCGTCGAATGCTATTTATACCCCCTCCCGTAGCGAGTTACACCGGCGAGCGGCTTAATGAAATTCATTCCTCGTCGATTGTTATACCAAGAGGCCGCGCATCTTCTACATCTACCTCGCTCTTTTTTCTCAGCAACCAATAACGTAAACGATATTCCTCGTCGACGACGGCCGTCGATAGTAATTTAGACGTTCGACGCAATTTCGTATATCTGCTACGCGCCAGTCGTAGTCATTCCTCTCTCTCTCTCTCTTCTTTCTCCTCCGATACAATGGACTACGCGACGCAAGCTCTCAAGCTTTCCCCTCTGCCCCTTCTCCCGTCGTCATTTCCCGTTGAGCGATCTATATTCTTACCTCCCGCGCGCGTGTTCTCTCTCTCTCCTTACTGCCGCTCTATCCCAGCGCTGCTGCTCCTTGACGCTCTCTCGACCCAACTCTCACTCGACTCATCCATATACATCGGGAAAATTAATATCTCCGGGGTCGTTCGCGCGCTGAATAAACTCCTCTCTCGCACGCTCCCTCCCCTTTTTGCCCCTTTCTCTCTCTCTCTCTCTCTCTCTCTCTCTCTCTCTCTCTCTCATTCTCTCGACCTTTTTACGAGGCGGTCTGCTCGTTGTCCCGCTCTTCGGCTGGCCGTCGGCCTCTGCTCGTTGAATTCGAGAACTCGGGCCGATAATGTTATTACGCGTCGCCGGCGCCGTAATCAGGGGCTACACTGCAGCGCTGCGGGCTATGCTTCTTTATTCAGGCCGCAGGCCGGCCGGTTACCGTCGCGACTATACCGCCCGCTTCGCTTCCTCCCCCTCCCCGTTCCACGACTTTTCGAACTTTCCAGCGGAATTATCGGCTCTCGCGCGACCGGGTTATATATATGCGCCCGAGCCGAACGAACTCGGGCTTCTGCCGATCGGGGGATTTATGCAAAGTGAGAATTATCGGCGGCAAGAGTGTAGATATAGAGAGAAAGAGAGAGGAGGGTGACTGCGCGAGGTAGGAAGAGTTCGAAACATTTTTATTGAATGGCCGCTGAAAATTAATGTATCGGCGCGCGCGCTCGGCTCTTTATCAATTTTTTTTTCCATCCCGCTTCTTTTTTCTCTGTCTCTCTTTCCTACCTATCCCTCGCGCACCTTCTATTTTTTTTCAAAAGAAAGTTTGCTAGCCGCGCGCGCCGCTCGGGGGCTCGTATGAAAGGGCGTAATTTTGTGGTTTCCCCTCGTACCCTACGGATTTATCGCTAATGGAATGGCGGAGTTTGAAATTAAAAAAATTCTACCGGTTTTATTCGCCTCCCTCCTTGAAAACTTTCGAAAACAGTTCTTGTCATTTTGAGCTTTTGACTATAATAGAATTTTACTGATTGACAGGTTCTTTGTTTGTCTTTTTTTTTTTTTTTAAATAATTTGTCGTCGATAATTTAGTATCGCTAAAAAGTCAGATTTTAATGGTGTTTCCAACAATTAAACATCTCGTCTTTGTGCGAAGTAACGATTTCCAATCGTTTCCCCGAATAATTTGACAGTGTTTTAATAGCTCCGAAATCACAATAGTCTCGATTCAAAATTAAACTTTTCTTGATGCTAAAGTATAGGTATATGTATAGATATATATTTATAGATCCATGCACATGTAATTAAAAGAACTCGAGTGAGAGGAAACGAGAAGGAGAAAGAGAGCGAGCGCGCGCGTAAAGAGCGAAAGTTTTAATTAACAAGCGCCTGGCTAACGACGAGCCGAATATCCATAATAGCGCTGAATGTGCTCGTCAGCCAATTCAACGACAAAAACTGCCTCTCTGCGCACTCTCCCGCTCTCCGAGCAAGAAGCTCATATTAAAAGAACGAAAGGCCATTCTAATTCTAGTAAAAAAGGGTACTCGAAAAGAAAGCGATCGGAAGAGAGAAGGAGGGGAGAAAGAGAAAGAGAGAGAGAGGGAACTGTGGGGGTCGATAGTAAACGTTGATTACAAGCGATATCCAAAGTAAACTAGCGATAAAAAGAGAACGAGCAGAGCAGGAGGAGACTCCTCTCGCGAGAGAGCAACGGAGCCGAGTAGCTGCAAAAAAGGAAATTGAAAACGAGCGAACGGCGCGGCAGGGAGGAGCGGCCGAGCGAGACGGAAATAAGGAGGGCACGGAGGGGCAAAGAGAAAGAGAGGATGGGAGTAGCAGCAAGAGCTGGATGTATAGCAGTTCTCCCCCTCTTTCTCTCTCGCTCCCTCTCTCTGTGCTTATTTGCATCGGAATTTTTGCCCGAACAATTGGAGCGTGCAAGCGAGCCCGGCAGCTCCGGCCGCGCATTTGCATATTTAACTAACCCGGACTTGAAACGCGACAACGAGAGAGAGCGGCTGGCAGACGATATCGCGCTGCGGCTGCCGTCTTCTCGCTTTACACGCCCACCTCCCCATCCTCCTCCGCTAATTCAGCCTGCGTCATTCCCTACCCTAGCCATCCGCTAACAAATACAAGCGCGTTTACCTTACGAGCCGGCGCTACAGTCATAATCGGAGCCGAAAGAGGGGGGGGGGGCTGGAGGAGGAGACTGCAGCCTCGAATTAGCTGCGTATATCTACGCGACCGGACTGGCCAATAGGATGCTACAAGCGCTCCGGCTGATCCTTCCACTTCCGCCGCGCCGTCGCTTGAAATTCGAGTATGAAAACGGAGCCTCGCGAGATGAGCCCCCCGAGGGCTCGTGTTTTCCTTGCGCTCCTCTTCGTTTTTCTTTTGCCCCCTCCACCCTCACCGCCGTCAATTTTTTTTCTTTTCCTTCTCCTCCTCTTTCGGATCGACGGACCGTCGGATGTTTTTGTTGCGTTTGCCCCGCTAGCCGGCAGCAGCGTCCTTTACCCATGCCCGGCGAATTTTCTCGCTCAAGGGCCACTCGATATGGTGTTTTGAAATTACATGTTTGTTTTGCTCGTCGGGGATACTTTGATGGTAGATTCCGAATGGCGGGGGATCAATATTTTTTGACGCTACGAAAAATTTATATGCGCCAAGGTTTATGTTTTCTTGTTTTATGCTTTTTTTGAAAAAAAATATTTTTTTTTCGTTGCTTTGTTTTTGTTTACGGTTATTTGCAGTGCAATGTGTTTGGTGAATAAATAAGTTGTTTAGTCGGTTTTTCGGCGCAGTTGAGCCTATGATTATGTCGGGTTAGTCGAAATTCATAATTTGTGCTTGCAATTGTAAACTATAAAATATTGATAGAGTATAGAATAACGGTTTAATGACTATAGTCAGATACGGGATAACAAATAAATCATTTAAGTTATGTTACTCGCGTGTAAGCAAACCGTATCCCTTATTTTTTTGTAAAAATAGATCTTTATTTAAAAAAACCCGTCTTCCTACCGGTCGTAACTTTTTTTTCTCCTCAAACAATACTACGACCCAACCAATTTTTTTTGCACCGTCCACACTCCTTAAAAAGCGCTCACCGCACGATAGGACGAAAAAAAGAGAGACATAGAATTTATCCGAGCCAGCAAGCAACATCCGGCAGCGAGAATATCCGCAGGAACAAGAGCCGGAATTTGCCGTCGGACGGCGAGAAAATCGCAAAAGAGCCTTTGGGTTTTCGCGGCTTTTATTGTAACCGCAACTACGTGATCTCGCGGCTTTCGCCTGTGTAAGGAGGCAAAAGCAAAGCTCGGACGCGCGCTCGCCGATGTGTTCGGCTGGGGGCAAGGAGAGCGCCTTTTCGCCAGCCCCGTCCGACAAAGCCGACCGCCAGCTTCGACATTTGCGCGGTTCGCCGCCCGCTCGCCGTTTAAATTGGACCGAGGAGTATAAGGGAATAGGACCGGCAACGGCGGGGGGTGGCCTGAGATCCTCTGATTTCGACCGACGCGGCACAAAAGACCATTGAAATACCCTAACGAGGGTCCGTGCGAGCCCGGCTACTGGCCACAGCCTTCTTCGGGCCGCAAGCTCTCGCCCTTTTCTCTCTCTCTCTCTCTCTCTCTCTCTCTCTCTCTCTCTCTCTCTCTCTCTCTGTCTTTTACTACCGTTCCTCGTCAGTCGCAGGAAACGAAGATGTCGATGACATGGCTGCACGTCGCTCGGGAAAAATCTCGCTTGCTCAACCCGTCGAACTTGTCTATACCCTTCTGCTTCCTTCCGTCTTCTTCTATTTTTTTTTTTACAACGTCGTCTCCGAGCTTCAAACAAAAAGTTGTCGAGTCAAGAATGGTTTTATGAAGCCCTCGAATAACTGCGTAAAATGCAGAACCGCTAATTGGGAACAATAACGAATGAAAAATCGCTGAAACTTTCAAGATACAGTGTAATAAATCCTTGGCGAAACGGCAGCTGCGGGCGCAGGCGGGGTGGCCCCTTGACAATGCGAGAGAGGGCGTTTCTCGAATTCGAGAGCGCGCGGCGTTGGAAGCTCGAGCAGCCGAGAACTTTTACAGCGTGTAAACAACGTTTCGTATCCTCGATAGAATCGAGCTCTCTCGGCCTCTCTCTTTTTCGTCCTCGTCACGCCCACAGACAACGCGATATACCTCCGCGCAGAGCTTTACTGCCCCCCGTCGTCTCTTATTCTTTCCGCGCTCGTTTCGTCATGCGCGAGCAAAAAAAGGGTCCGCACTCGCGGCCAAATCCCTGCGCCTCTAGATTTACATAGGCGTCGCCGAAGACTTGGAATCGACGATTTACTTCCCGACACCCTCCGAATTTTCTCCTCGGACCGTTCTCGTGAGGAATAGCTGTTTTATCTTGGGCCGCGTTCGCCCGAACAGTGTGTTGCCAATATCCTGTGTGGAAAAAAAAATGGAAAAAGACGTGGGCGCGAAGGTTACACCGGGGCAACCGCTAATGCGGCCTCGCAAATCACCCGAGGCCAACCGCGGCCAGAGCATCGACGATTGGTTTTCGCTGACGCGTAACAAGCGCCTCGTTTACATATCCCAATCTTTCAATTTCCATCTTACTTGCTCTTCCTTCCTCGCTCTCGATACTAGTGCTACCCGAGTCGATTTACGCGCAAGTATATATAGGCGTGTGTGTACAAACGGCTTCCTCGGGAAATTTCCGGCGATAGGGAGCAGCGACTGCCGCGCGCTGCTGGCAGTTCGATATCGGAAAAGGCCGATTTCCTTAATGAGCTATCCCCAGCTCCGAGCGGGTCTACCCTACTCCCCCGAGAGAGCGAAAGTATATCCGCTTAAACGTATATATACACACGGTCCTCTCCCCCCACTCACGCACACGCGCGCACATCGGCAAGCTCAGGTTTATATATACGCCTACACAGCCGGCCAAGAGAAAATGCGCCGAACGTAGACGGAGCTTATCGCCGCCGACGGATATCCTCGGAGCCGAAAGTCCGCGAGCCTCCCCCTGTGCTACTCTGGCGCACTCGGGCTCGGCTTCCTTCCCTAATACCTTCCCTACACCCGCTAGCTAGCCATATATTTCGATGGTATTTTCTTGAGATTTTACGCCGAGCAAAGCTTCCTCTACATAACTCATGTGTATATACATAAAAATGTGTGTGTATGTGTGTAGACGTTACAGGAAACGGAAATTTGGAGCTGTTCGATAGCGAGAGCGGGCCGGATCTCACGCTATCGCCCCAGACGTTCACGTCCACGGCGGAGGCCTTCATCAATGACAATAGCGACAGTCTCGGGGTGCCGGGTGACAATGACACGGGTGAGTATATAGCCGCACATATAAGCCATTTCTTTTTATTGCCAACGCACGGGACCTGCTCCAAGACCTTCCAGGCCCGATTGATTCTTCTTCGCAGCCCCATTCTATCCGATTTCGGGCAGAATTTTCTTTTTATAGCTCGGAGAATCGAATTATTGGCCCCGTACGTGCTTGTCCAAAGCGGAATATTAAAATAGTTGAAAAAAAAAGCATTATTATGGATTTTACGAGCCTTGAGAACACAGTGTTTTTTTGCCATAGATCGTCCCAGTGAAAGTTGATTTTTCTTGCTGTCGAGAAACTAATGTTTTTCTTTGTAAGCTGCGCATAACGACTCGCGCGCGGCGTCTTAAAGGGGGAAAAAAAGAGGCAGGCCGGCCATTAGCGGGAAATAAACAGGACGTAATCCGTTTAGCTCGAGACAGTGATAAAAAAAAAAGATACTGCAGAGGGAGCAGCGAGGAGTAGAGGGGGGGGGGTCGGGTTAATTATCGCATTAGCAGGGTTACACTTCAAAGTAAATTACTGGCTAATTTAAGCGGCGGATGAGTTTAGCTACAATTTCGTTAAACTTGTCTCAGCGGCATAACGAGATTAGACCGCAAGTACCTCTGGCCTACTTACACCCCCTTTACCATCGATTCCTCGCTCGCCCCCCCCCCCCTCCGAGTCTCGGCTTTAAACTCGGCTGCCTCTCTCTTTCTCTCTCGCAGAAAAACAGCTATACGTATACGTATATATGTATAAACTGAAACAAGACAAACTCGGCCTGAAGAGAAAAGACGCGCGTTCTCGTGATTGCGTTATTGGCTTCTCTCTCTCTCTCACACACACACTCGCACGCGTGCATAAATCTCTACTTTCGGATAATCGGGTCAACGCAAGGAGGCGAGCGGCCAAGCGCACTTTCGCCCCGATGACAAATGTCTGGACGCTAAGGAAAATTGCCTCTTATGCGCTCGCGAATTTATCGGACTACTCTAGAGCCGACGGTTCGAGTATAGAATCGTGGAGAAGGAGGGTAGGGCGAGAAGAGCGGCGGCATTGCTAGACAATCGCAACTTTGACTGGGCTCGTTACGAAATTTCTCGCGCGACTTTGGCCCGAGGCCACGAAGGCAGTGCCTAGTTATGAATAAATTTCGAACGCGCATGATTTGCATATCGTCAGGGTGCGCGCTGCTCTATGTGTACGCGCGCGCGCGCGCGAAAGCCTCTTACCGCACCATTTGCCCCCTTAATCTTACTCGGCCGACGTGTCATTTGCACGATACACAGGGAGAGAACGCCGGTATTGTAGAGCTGTCGCTGGCCCGTTCTAGCTTCTGATAGATTTTCCTTTTGTGCGAAGAGAAGCGCGCGAGGAGTTATTGCTTTTCCTATACGGATATATATATA